>ML664152.1:6231551-6281684 GCA_007570785.1 Antilocapra americana
GTCTCTCCCTTTACTTTTTTCTCTCTCTTTTTTCTTTTGTCCTACCTCCTCTCGTCAGCAATGGGCCGTCCCTTCAGATGCCCGATGTCCTCTGCCAGCATTTAGATCCTGTTTTATGGAGTTTGCGCGGTCTTTAGAAGTTCTTTTGGTGTATTTATTGGGGAGAGAGTGGTTTCCCCGTCCTATTCCTCCGCCATCTTAGTTCCCCCCTCATGTCTCTGCTTTTCAATATGCTGTCTAGGTTGGTCATAACTTTCCTTTCAAGGAGTAAGAGTCTTTTAATTTCATGGCTGCAATCACCATCTGCAGTGATTTTGGAGCCCCCCAAAATAAAGTCTGGTACTGTTTCCATTGTTTCCCCATCTATTTTGCATGAAGTGATGGGACCAGATGCCATGATCTTAGTTTTCTTAAGGTTGAGCTTTAAGCCAATTTTTTCACTCTCCTCTTTCACTTTCATCAAGAGGCTTTTTAGTTCCTCTTCACTTTCTGCCATAAGGGTGGTGTCATCTGCCTTTCATATTGAATTAATGGAATTTAGCTGTTTAAAAGAAAGCCTTTCTTTTTCTGTTAATCTATGAGTTCAGTTTTCTAGACAATATGATGATACATATTATTTACCATTTGATAAATGGAAAAATCCATTATTTATCATTCGAAAAGACCCTGATGCTGGGAAAGATTAAGGGCAGAAGGAGAAGGGAGTGACAGAGAAGGGGGAGGGTTGGATGGCATCACCGACTCAGTGGACGTGAGTTTGAGTAAGCTCTAGGAGATGGTGAAGGACAGGGAAGCCTGGTGGGCTGTAGTCTATGGGGTTGCAAAGAGACAGACATGACTTAGAAACTGAAAATTATTTACCAAATTTATTAATACTTCATTTAGAACCTACAAAGTGGAATTTACTTAAGTGTGATTTTTTTAATTGCTTAAGCTTTATAACCATACAATGTGTTTAAATCTTTAAAATCTCTAAGATACCCTCATCCTAACACTGTTTTTGTTTTTCCCTTCTGGTCCTGGCCTATATATACATGCATATGAAAAGCCCTTTAGCCTTGGTGGAATGTAAATCTAGTTGGGAAAACAAGGTCACAGATGCAAATATTAGCTGGAGAAAGATAATTGACACTCTAAGCCTGGCACAGTCTACAAAGGGCTTTTCATGTGTTTGATCTTTGCTGTGGGTCTGTGCTAAGGCATTATCACCATGGTACCCACTGAGGAATGGGCTTAGAGTGTAAACATTCACCTGACAGAGACAAAACTCAGAGGCTGCTCTTTTGATTTCAAATCCTGCACTTTCCCACAATATCTAGAAAAAGGCTCTGAGTGGTTTTGCTGAGGAGTGAGGGATGAGGCCAAGAAGAGCTTTAAAGCAGTGGTTCTCAGCTGTGTGCATTCCCCAGAGTCATGCAGAGCACTTGTTAGGACCGCTAGCCCCAGAACTGGCATTTCTAGCAAGTTGCCAGGTGATGCTTCTGCTGCAATTTCAGGGACCACCCTGTGTGTGTGTGTGCACGTGTATATACACACACTAAGACACTTCAGTCATGTCTGACTATGACCCTATGAGCTATAGTCCACCAGGCTCCTCTGTCCATGGGATTCCCCAGGCAAGAATACTGGAGTGGGTTGCCATGTCTTCCGCCAGGGGATCTTTCCATCCCATGTCTTTTGCACCTCCTGCATTGGCAGGCAGGCTCTTTACCACTAGTGCCACCTGGGAAGACATATATGTAATTTATTTATTTATCTTTGACTGTGCTGTATCTTCATTGCTGTGCGGGCTTTTCTCTAGTTGCAGTGAGCAGAGGCTACCCTTTGTTGCCTTGTGCAGGCTTCTCATTGAGGCGGCTTCTCTTGCTGCAGAGCACAGACTCCAGAGTGTGGAGCCTTCAGTAGTTGCAGCTCCCAGGGCCTAGCACACAGGCTCAGTAGTTGTGGCGCATGGGCCTAGTTGCTCCTTGGCATATGGGATCTTCCCAGATCAGGGATCGAACCTGTGTCCCGTGCATTGGCAGGTGGATTCTTTAACAATGAGTCACCAAGGAAGCCCAGGGACCACTCTTGAAGAACCACTGTTATGAACAAATGAATAACAAAAATTGATGGCTGGACTGTAAACATGCACATCTATTTTTGAAAGCTACCTGGCATTGTCTCATAAATTTAAAGATACACATATATATTGACTAGAAATTGTATTCCTCTAAATGTTCCCTAGAGAATTTCATGGATAAATGACTGTCATTCATGTACTAAATTTTTGATGCTCACATTGTGATGGCCAAATTCTGAACCCTCTCAAGTAAGTAAGCCATAAATATTCATACAAAGAAATACTATACAGCAATGAGAATACCTGAAGGCTCCATATATATTATAAACACATATATATATGAGATGGTTGGATGGCATCACCAACTCAGTGGACACTAGTCTGAGCAAACTCCAGGAGACACTGAAGGACAGAGAAGCTTGGCATGCTGCAGTCCATGGGGTTGCAAAGAGTCACACATGGCTTGGTGAGAAATGTATAATACATATAGCAGATAGCATCTAATCATAACAAAGAATGAAAGATGGAAGATGGAAAATAATAGAGCATGACCTATTATATGAACAATTCAAAACAAGGCAAGCCTTAACTCTGGCATTTATAGATGCATACCCAAGGGGTATGATATGTTAAAATTCAGGCTCCATCTCTATTGTGTGACCTGGAATGAGCCATTCTATGCCTCAATTTCTGTGCTCACAAAATCAGGGTAATGATAGCATTTACCTCCTAGGGGTTGCTTTAAAATGTGCTCAGCTGTTCAGTCATGTCCAACTCTTTGCAACCTCATGGACTGTAGCCTGCTAGGCTCCTCTGTCCATGGGACTTTACAGGCAAGAATCCTGGAGTGGGTTGCCAATTTCTTTTCAAGCTGTAAAGATTAAAAGCTAATAAAATGATTAACATAGGGCTTAATACATGTTAGCTATAATTAGCATCATTATTACACCAGGTGTCTCTGGAAGAACTTTTTTTTAGTGTCCCTGATACTAGCATAGTCAAATGACAAAGACATGCAAGGAAAAAAAATGATAATCAAATTAAATAAACCAAATATTATAACCAAATCCAGCTAACCAGCTTAATAAAAGCAAGTATGCGTTGTATGCAAGCAAATGGGAATGTCTCATTAGCAGCCAAATGAAGAAGTCCTGAGGGAAATGAATATGCACACAGGGTGATGGCCAACTGGCTAAATGGCTTCAAAGAAAAGGCAAAATGAGAGAAATTTTAAAATATGATGAGGATTTCAGAGTCCATGGCAGGATCAAAGTCATAGTCACTGACCTGTCTTGAACAAGATTCTTCAAGATGGGAAGCCCTGAATAAGATTCTTCAAGGTCTCTTGGGAAGCCATGAAGAAGGAGATGGCCTCAGCACAGCTGCCAGAAGACCCTGCCCTGGATTCCAGGGAGCCCCAGGGTGATAGACATAGCCACTGGTATCAGCAGAGTGAGGCTCAGGTCACCCCAGGAGTGTGAGATGGGGAAATCATTTATGTCTGTTCCCTTTGCTTTTCCATGAAAAACAGCTATATGGGAAGGAAGCACCTGTTTAAAAGTTAGAAGGTGGCTTTAGACAGAACTGTTCTGTGTTTCCATCCCTAAGCCAGGAAAACTCTCTGATCTGGTTTCCATGGAAACCACTTGCCTCTCAAGAACCATATGTGAATATTTTAGAAGGAAGAAGTCTTGGCTGGGAGGGAACCCACCTCCATGCCCCCACACAGGGCCGCTGGCAGCTTGGGATCCTTGCAGGCAGTTGGTTAGACATTTGTATCACTTGTGGTCCTCTTCATGGGCCACTGGGTGTCCTGGCCACGTGATGGCAGGCTTTCCTCAAGCAAGTGGTCAGAAAGAGAAAGAGACAGAGGACTTCAGTGCCCAGCATGGCAGCACTGTCTTTTATAATCTACTCTCAGAGCAATGTTCTACCACTTAGCATCCCCGTGCTTCAGCAGGTAGAGAATCCACCTGCCAATGCAGGAGACACGGCTTCGATCTGTCAGTCAGGGAGGATCCCCTGGAGGAGGAAATGCAACCCACTCCAGTATTCTTGCCTGGGAAATCCCACGGCAGAGGAGCCTGGTGGGCTACAGTCCATGGGGTCTCAAAGAGTCGGACATGACTGAGTGACTGAACATGTAGTCTGGTAAAACATGGGAGGGGCTGTACCAGGATCTACAGACCAGAGGGCAAGGGTCACCGGGGACCATCTAGAGGGCTGGCTAGCACATGGCTGATGATTACTTATTTTCTGATCAATATTCTGGACCTCACTTAATCTTTCATGATGTCAGAGTCTATTTTCTTGCAATTTTTAATTTATGTTTTACTATCACTGTTGGCAAAAAAACGAAGTCTGCTTAATTTTTTTCTATTTAATTATTAATTAGGAAGTTTTCTCATTGGGCAGAGTGTAGAGTCTATATACATGACCAGACAGGCTATAAAAAAAAAGGGACATGACTGCTTATCTCTAGGCAAATTTGAGGGAAATACTGTTTTTAATCTTTTGGTTAATATTTACACTTGTCTTGCAAAATAACTCAACTTGAGGGACTTCCCTGGTGGTCCGGTGCTTAGGAATCTGCCTTGCAGTGGAGGGGGTGTGGGTTCAATCCCTGAGCAGGGAACTAAGATCCCACACGCCTAGAGGTAGCTAAGGCTGAGTGCTGTACCTACTGAGCTCATGTGTTCTGGAGCCCACACACCAAAACGAAGATCCTGCGTGCTGCAACCAAGACCCGTCGAAGCTAAATAAATATTTTTTAACTAAAATTTAAAAAAAAATGATTCTTTCAATAAAGTAACTTGAGAACACGTATACAGTAAATGTAATACGAACCCTAAATGTCCTCTGTCTTTACCCTGACACATTTAATCAAGTCATGGGGCCCTGGCAAAGCTGCCAAGAAGTGGAGATGTTGTCATTCTTGTTAAAATTTAACATCAAACACAGCCCGCTGTAGCCTGGAAACATGTATTTGATTAATGGTTATAATCAAAGTAACTTCATTATGTAAGCATAATAACCCAGCCGAGGAGATATTTTAGTATGTGCTAAGAACTTATTAATTCCTGGCTGGAGAAATCATTTTCTTGATGAGGATTAGTGCTGCCCAGTAGGCAGTCTTCCTTGCTGAAACTTTTCTAAACAATATGCATTTGGACAGGAGGCAGTTCTGATTCTGCCGCAGAGATAATATCTCTCTGTGTTCCTTTAGGGCCTTTCTGAGGACACACTCAGTGGGCTCCACGCACATAATCTCATTAATCCCCATCACAGCCTCAGGAGGCTGGAGGCCCCATTGTTCTTACAGATGAGGAAACGGAGACGCAGCTGAGAGGCAGGGACCCCAAACCGGGAGAAAGCCGCTAGGCCTTTGAACGTTGAAAAGCAGAAAAAGAAGCAGGCGCAGAATTGCAAACAATTTTCTCTAGCAAAGGGCAACAGACACTTTCAAGAATAATGCTGTGTGTGCCGGTGATCATAGCAGCCTTCTTCACAGGAGCCAAAAGGCAGAAACAACTTCATCAATGGATGAACAGATAAGCAAAATACTGTATCTATGCACAACAGAATACCATCCAGGCTTAAAAAGGAAGGAGAGTCTGCCGCATGTTACGACTCGGGTGACCCTTGAACACATTGTAACTGTTGTTTAGTTGCTCAGTCATGCCCAACTCTTTTGCAACCCCATGGACTGTAGCCCACCAGGCTTCTCTGTCCATGGGATTTCCCAGGCAAGACTACTGGAGTGAATTGCCCTCCAGGGGATCTTCCTGACTCAGGGATCGAACCCATGTCTCCCGCATTAGCAGGCAGGTTCTTTACCACTGAGCCACCTGGGAAGCCCTTGAACACATTATGCTACGTGAAACAAAGCCATCACAAAAGGACAAACATACTGTAAGATTCCACCTAGAGGACGTGCTTGAAACAGACAAATTCACAAAGACAGAAAGCAGAATGGTGGGTGCCAGGGGCTGGGAAGCAGAGAATGGGGAGTTACTGCTTCATGAGGACAGAGTTCCAGTTGAAGAAGATGGAAAATTTCTGGAGATGGACGATGGTAAAGTTTGTACAACAATGTCAATGCACTTAATGCTACTGGACTTATGGTTAAAATGATCGATTTATGTTTTGTATACTTTGCTATAATTTTTTGAAAAGGAGAAGGATGGGTTGGAAGGCATAAATTGGAGGATTGGGATTGATGCATACACACAACTGTGTATAAATAAATAGCTAATAAGGACCTACTGTATAGCACAGGGAACTCTACTCAATACTCTGTAATGACCTCTATGGGAAAAGTATCTTAAAAGAGGGGGTGTATGCATGTATGTGTGTGTGTGTGTGTGTGTGTGTGATTCACTTTGCTGCGCAGCAGAAACTAGCACAGCATTGTAAATCAATTGTACTCCAAGAAAAATTTTTAAAAAGTAGAAAGAACAAGAGAAGGATCCTGAGGAGGACATGTGGCCATGGGTTCCGCAGTAGCCCCAGGTAATGTAAGGATCAGAACCACAGTGACAGAGAAACATGACATCAGAGGCTCACTCTGTTGCCTTGGTGATGAGAAAAGAAGAAGCTGCTGGCTCCTGGTCCTTCTTCAAGGCTGCAAGTAGTGTGCCCCAACCTTGCCCCACAAACTCAGAAGACCCCTCCCAGCTTCCTTACCCCTGCAGGTAACCAGGCTATACTTCTCTAGCCATCACAGCTGTGTCTTCCTAGGAAGCTGGGTACTTACAGCATCGAGGCTTGGTGTCTGGAGTATGTGGCCAATCCATGGCATGGGGTCACTGGCTCCCAAGGGACCCTGCACTTAGGTTTAAGCTTCTTCAGCCACCATATTGAAGTTCTTAATAAATTTATCTCTATTTTTTAATGTTTTTTAAATTTGCTTTTGGCTGTGCTGGGTCTTCACTGATGCACTGACTTTCTCTATTTGTGGCAAGCGAGGGCCACTCTTTCTGGTGGTGCTACGGCTGGCTTCTCATTGCAGTGGCTTCTCTGGTTGTGGAGCACAGACCGTAGGGTGAGTGGGCTCAGCAGTTGTGGTACACAGGCTTAGTTGCTCCATGGCATGTGGAATCTTCCTGGATCAGGGATAGAGCTCTTGTCCCCTGCCTTGCATGTAGATTCTTAACTACTGGACCACCAGAGGATTCAATAATTTCATCTGTAAATGTGTATTTTGTAATAAAGTTGGATGGAATAATGCAGTGTGAACTGGGCCCTTGAAGTCTCCACTCCTGAGTCCTCCCATCACCTCTCTGCCTCCCCAGGAAGGAGGGCTTTCTCTATTGCATCTAGAGAGGACCACTCTTCCTTGAGATGCACGGGCTTTTCATTGCAGTGGCCTCTCTCGTTGTGGAGCTCAGCTACTTTCTCTCACCTCCTGGGCCTCAGGCCTCCCCTTCACTGTATCCACCAATTCACTGCTACCATCCTCCACCCTCTGAGGACCTGAGCGTGGGCTAGAAGATTGGAGAGGGACCCCTATAGCATCTCCATGGAGAATATAAGGGGAACCTCTCTGCTGGAGGCAGCAGCACCAGGGAGTTTTCAGAGAGCAATTTAGGGTACCTGAAGGTCACCCCCCCAAGATGTGGGTGCAGTGGGCATTCTGATGGGAAGGGCACCCTGAGTTCATACGGTGCACACCTGTGTTTGCAAGTTTCAGGGTGTGTCCTGGGGCCCTGGTAAGGCTGGCACAACACTGAATATAAACCATCATGGCACGTGGAGAAAAAGAGACCACAGAAGAAGGAAAAAGAGCTTAATAGATGATCACTTTACTGGCACCTCTCTCCTGCTTTGTTAACAAAGGTTTACACATTTTAATTTTCCTTCAGTTCAGTTCAGTCACTCAGTCTTGCCTGACTCTTTGTGACCCCATGGACAACAGCATGCCAGGCCTCCCTGTTCACCACCAACTCCTGGAGTTTACTCAAACCCATGTCCGTTGAGTAGGTGATGCCATCCAACCATCTCATCCTCTGTCATCCCCTTCTCCTCCCACCTTCAATCTTTCCCAGCATCAGGGTGTTTTCAAATGGGTCAGCTCTTCGCATCATGTAGCCAAAGTGTTGGAGTTTCAGCTTCAGAATCAGTCCTTCCAATGAATATTCAGGACTGATTTCCTTTAGGATGGACTGCTTGGATCTCCTTTCAGTCCAAGGGACTCTCAAGAATCTTCTCCAACACCACAGTTCAAAAGCATCAATTCTTCGGTGCTCAGCTTTCTTTATAATCCAACTCTCACCATACATGACTACTGGAAAAACCATAGCCTTAACTAGATGGACCTTTGTTGGCAAAGTAATGGCTCTGCTTTTTAATACACTGTCTATGTTGGTCATAACTTTCCTTTCAAGGAGTAAGCATCTTTTAATTTCATGGCTGCAGTCACCATTTGCTACCAGGGCTTCCCTATAGCCCAGATGGTAATGTGTCTGCCTGCAATGCAGAAGACCTGGGTTTTATCCCCAGGTCGGGAAGATCCCCTGGAGAAGGAAATGGCAACCCACTCCAGTACTCTTGCCTGGAAAATTCCATGGGTGGAGGAGCCTGGTAGGCTACAGTCCATGGGATCGTAAAGAGTTGGACATGACTGAGCAACTTCACTGGTTCACTAGTCACCATCTGCAGTGATTCTAGAGCCCCCCGAAATAAAGTCAGCCACTATTCCCACTGTTTCTCCATCTATTTCCCATGAAGTGATGGGACTGGATGCCATGATCTTTGTTTTCTGAATGTTGAGCTTTAAGCCAACTTTTTCACTTGCATGAATAAGCTCTTTAGTTCTTCTTCCCTTTCTGCCATAAGGGTGGTGTCATCTGCATATCTGAGGTTATTGATATTTCACCTGAGAATCTTGATTCCAGCCTGTGCTTCCTCCAGCCCAGCGTTTCGCATGATGTACTCTTCGTATAAGTTAAATAAGCAGGGTGACAATATACAGCCTTGATGTACTCCTTTTCTGATTTGGAACCAGTCTGTTGTTCTATGTCCAGTTGTAACTGTTACTTCCTGACCTGGATACAGATTTCTCAAGAGGCAGGTCAGGTGGTCTGGTATGCCCATCTCTTTCAGAATTTTCCACAGTAGATTGGGATCCACACAGTCAAAGGCTTTGGCATAGTCAATAAAGCAGAAATAGATGTTTTTCTGGAACTCTCTTGCTTTTTTGATGATCCAGCAGATGTTGGCTATTTGATCTCTGGCTCCTCTGCCTTTTCTAAAACCAGTTTGAACATCTGGAAGTTCACGGTTCATGTATTGTTGAAGCCTGGCTTGGAGATTTTGAGCATTACTTTACTAGTGTGTGAGATGAGTGCAATTGTGCAGTAGTTTGAGCATTCTTTGGCATTGCCTTTCTTAGGGATTGGAATGAAAACTGACCTTTTCCAGTCCTGTGGCCACTGCTGAGTTTTCCAAATTTGCTGGCATATTGAGTGCAGCATTTTTATAGCATCATCTTTTAGGATTTGAAATAGCTCAACTGGAATTCCATCACCTCCACTGGCTTTGTTCATAGTGAGGGAACCTACAATTATGGACCCTGTCCTGCTGGCTCCAGTGCTCAGATAGACAGTAGACTTGCAGGAGAGATGTTAGGGTCCTTGTCCTTATTTGTCATTGAAGGAGGGGAACCACCAAGGACATCAGGGAAGTCTCCTGTGAAAAGGCCCAGCCCCAGGTAGAGGGGCTTCCAAGTATGCTCTGGTGCCCCTCCCCCAAGCAGGTGGTGTTCTGTGTCCCATGGACCAGCCTCAGGGCCTTCACTGTGGTTGGGCAAAGAGCTTTGCACTTGGGTCCAGAAGGCATGGGTTCTTCTTCTAGGTCTTTCATTGACATGTTGGTGGCTTTAGACTCCAATTGTGTTTACCTGCTCTGATACTGTTTCAATGTGGGTACAAGGAATTAAGCACTCTCTTCTCTACTGGGAACATGTGTATCACTGTGAGATCAGGGGTGTAAAAGCGACATGAAACTTGAGAGGATACACAGGTTCAGACATATGATTTTTTTAATATTTTTTTTTAATTTCCCTGGGTCTTTGTTGCTGGGTGAGCTTTCTCTAGTTGCAGTGAGTGGGGGTTACCCTTCATTGAGATGTGTGGTCTTCTTGCAGTGGTTTGTTTCTCTTGTCACAGGGCACAGGTTCTAGGGCATGTGGGCTTCAGTAGTTGTGGCATGTGGACTCAGTTGCTCCACAGTGTGTGAAATATTCCTGGACCAGAGATGGAACCCGTGTTCCCTGTATTGGCAGGTGGATTCCTACCTACTGCACCACCAGGGAAGTCCCAGATATATGATTCACCTCATGAGACTTAGCTTAGACCTGCTTGGCTTCCCTAGACCCTAGAGAAAGAAGGAAGAAGGGAAAGGAAAGGAAGGGCAAGATGGATCATCTTGCATGATTTTTATGGTGATACTGATTTTTTTATTCTTTTGTTTAAAAATGGTTTATTTGGCTACACCAGACATCAGTGTGGCATGGTGGGTTCTTTAGCTTCAACATATGAGACTTTTTAGTTGTAGTGGTCCAGGGGCTAAGAATCTGGCTTCCCAATGCTGGGGGCCTGGGTTCAATCCCTGGTCAGGGAACTAGATCCCACATGCCACAACTAAGGTGATACTGATTGTTTTCATCTTACTAGATGAAATAGAGCTTTGGAGTAGGAGTAGGAGAGGGTCAGAAGGGAAAAGGTTCTCATCTAGCTAGCCTTAACCTTCAATTCCTTACTTATAAATAAAAATGAAAGGACAAGATGTCAGAGATGAAATAAATCCTGAAATTCTCTTATATGTTCATCTAAATTCACTTTCCTTCAAAGGTGTCTGGTTCTCTTTGATCATCTGCATAGACATATGTTTGTATAAATTTAAATTCAATGAATATGCTAGAAATGTTATTTCTATATCATTCACACATATTCATAATATAATTTGGAGCCTACTAAAAATGATGCTTACAAATAGGTTTCAGGTCAGTTCTATAGCCAGGGAGTTTCTATCCAGGGAGGTTGCTGTGTGCAGTGAATATGTACAGACACAGAATACAGAAAATGTCTCAGCACCAAATCAGGACTCAGGAAAGTTAACTGTTGTTATTATGGAATGGTGACACAGAGAGGGATAAGAAGAAAGAGAAAGAAACAGGGATCAGATGAAAGGAAGGAAGTTAGGCAGGCAGGAGAGAAGGAAGAAGGGAAGGGGAAAGGGACAGAGTGAAGGGGAGATTAGAAATAAAAAGGAGGGTGGGGAGGGTGGTGGGAGGAGTGTTCAGGATGGAGGGAACATATGTATACCTGTGGCCGATTCATATTGATGTATGGAAAAAACCATCACAATATTTAAAGTAATTATCCTCTGATTAAAATAAATTAAAAAAAATTTAAGGAAGTAAAAAGGGAAAGGGAAGGACAGTCAGAGCTGGAAAGCCTTGGAGATCATCTGTTGAGCTTTTTCACTCAAGGCTGTATATGAGGACCACTTGAAGAACTTTGAATAAACACATTCCCATGCCCAGCCGCCCAGAGTCTCTGGTTCAGTTGGTCTAGGGTAGGATCTGGGAGGCTTCCCCCAGGGCTCACCCATAAATACAGAAGATGTGCATTCAATCCCTAGGCCAGGAAGATCCCCTGGAGGAGGTCATGGCAATCCACTCCAGTACTTCTGCCTGGAGAATCCCCATGGAAAGAGAAGCCTGTTCAGCTACAGTCTGTAGGGTCCCAAAGAGTTGAACATGACTGAAGCTGAGTACACACAGGGCCTGGGCACTGGTTAATTTTTAAAACCAGGTGATTCCAATTCTAAGATGCAGCCCAGGATGAGACCACCTTGTCCCATCCAGCTCACCCATAAATCAGGTGAGAACGCCGAGGCCCAGGGCAGTCACCATCTTGCCCACTCACAGCAACGTGTACACAGGTGGCACAAGGTTGGTTTCTGGTCCCCTTCCTCCCCTCCTCCTCTGAGAGGACTAGTGCTTCAACCCAAGGCACCAGACTCCAAACCACAGCATCAAGGTCCAGACTAAAGTACCTCCAGGGGGCTTCACCCTGAGCAGCAGAATTCAAGAAGGCAGCCCCCATCTTAGCTTCTGAGCTTTGTGACATGCACAGATTCATGTTTTCATTCAAGTCTATTTTATGTATTCAGAGTAGTAAAAATTATGTGTTCAGTAAATGTTGATTGACTGGTGAAATGACAGTGAAAACAAATTTTGATTCAAATCTCTGAATGAAATGTTCATTGCAAAACACAGGCAGCGGGTATACGGCTATTCAACTTTCTGTGTGTTTGAAAACGTTTATAGTCAAATGGTAGGAAGATGTAAATATACAGTTGAAGAAGCAGCTGAAGAAACAAAAAGAAAAAGAAGCTCATAGAGTGTGTTCATGTCTCAGAGTGTCTCCCTCCCCAGAATTCCCATCTGGAAACCATAATGTTCCTGCCTCAAGTTGGGAGGCCTTGCTGCCTTGTTCTTGACCCCACACCCTCCTCTGCCAGCTCTCTTCTGACCACATGGAGGGACAGAGGACTTCCCAGGTTGCCAGTCAAATATGGGAGGTCATGGGTGTCCAGGAAGATTGGTTGCCTCTATGGGAGTCATTATCTGTGATGATGATAGTTTTAGATAGAACAGGACTCCTGAAAATCAGAAGCATCCCAGGTGGCTCAGAGGTAAAAATCTCCCCTGCAAATGCAAGAGATTCACGTTTGATCCCTGGGTGGGGAAGATTGCCTGGAGGAGGTCATGGCAACCCACTCTAGTGTTCTTGCCTGGGAAATCCCATGGACAGAGGGCTATAGTCCATGGATTGTAAAAGAGTCAGGCATGACTTAGTGACTCAACACCAGCAACGTGGAAGTCAGATTCTGGTTGACTTTGGCATCTGGGCCTTTGGCTCCCATTCTGCTTCTCTGATTTTCTCTTCCTCTGTAAAATGAAGGGATTGAACTAGATGATCTTGACAGTCATGTTGTCTACTTGGGGCTTATCCAGGACACTTGGTATTTCCTTTTGTTTCTTTTTCAGTGTTTTCAGCCGTGCTAAAGAAGAAAAAAAGAAATAAAGCTTTATTGGGACCAGTTTTATATTACTGGTAGTCATGAAAACAGAAGAGTAAAGTTTGACAAAGAATCTTTCATATCAGTGATTGATTAATATGATTTTTATTTTTCTATATATTCTTGTGTTGAAAAATCAATGTGTATGTCAATTTATTATTGAATTTCTGTCCAAACATGCAGTGATGTGCTGTTTATATTTGAGTAGTCATGTATGGATGTGAGAGTTGGACCATAAAGAAGGCTAAACACTGAAGAACTGATGCTTTCAAACTGGTGCTGGAGAAGACTCTTGAGAGTCCCTTGGACAGCAAGGAGATCAAACCCGTAAATCCTAAAGGAAGCCAACCTTGAGTATTCATTGGAAAGACTGATGCTTAAGTTGAAGCTCCAATACTTTGGCCACCTGATTGGAAGAGCCAATTCGTTGGAAAAGACCCTGATGCTGGGGAAGATTGAAGGCAGGAGGAGAAAGGGGCAACAAAGGATGAGATGGTTGGATGGCATCACTGACTCAATGGACCTGAGTTTGAGCAAACTCCTGAAGTTAGCGAAGGACAGGGAAACCTGGTATGCTGCAGTCCATGGGGTCACAAAGGGTCAGACACAATTGAGCGACTGAACATCAACAACAACTGTTACAAAAAAGATTGGTTATTGTGCTTAGTCACCCAGTCGTGTCTGACTGTTTGCAACACCTTGGACTGTAGACCACCAGGCTCCTTGGTCCATGGGATTCTCCAGGCACGAATGCTAGAGTGGATTGCCATGCCCTCCTCCAGGGGATATTCCCAACCCAGGGATCAAACTATGTCTCTTCCATCTCCTGCATTGGCAGGTGGATTCCTTACCACTAGTACCACCTGGTAAGCCCAAGTTTGATTGTTGCTCTGAGGTAAATTCACACCTTCTCAGTGCTTCTGGAAAGATGGGAATGCCCTTTGAAATCATTCACATAGTGGCACACCCTCCTTTGTAGTGTTCCGGTAAATGCTTAATTTTCAAACAACTAGCCGTTGGGAAGAGAGGAAAGCACCAGTTTCTAGCATTTGTCAGTTTGTCAGTTTCACCAGTGTAGATCTTCCCACTTGGCCAATTTCAGACTAAGTAGACAGCATCCCTGGACCACAGAGTTGATCTCCATGTGCAGGCTCGGCTCTCTCTGGCTGTAGCAGCAGCTTGACTCTACCACTGTCTGTTTGCATTGCAAGAAGTAGGTCAGATGAGCCTCCTTTAAACAGGAAGAATGCAGATCTGCTGAACATTAAGATGCTGGTAGGTGATATTGTGGTTAATGAAGGAAATTTATAAACCAGTATATAGCGAAGTACAACAGCAGTCTCTTTAATGGGTAATTTTGCAGGAGTAGCACATGGCATGTGATCTTTGAACAAAGCCCTCTTGGTCTTGGTTTCCTTCTCTCCCACTAGCAGGGCTGCCAGCCTCGCTTGGTTCTCAGCCCTGTTACCCTATCCATTCGCCATGCTTCAGAGGCCCTTGCAGAGAGCCCTGCTCCATTGACATGCTGTCATCTCTCAGCACTGGTGACTGTGACAAGCCAAAAGGTCATACCTTCAAACATTAGCATTGCAAAGAGATGTGAAAATGATCAGTCTCTTTAAAGGGCTGAAAATACCTGGGTGAGACAGAACGAGGGCTCCTCAGACCATTTCTGACCATGAACCAGAACTAAAATACCCATTTTGGTGGGGGCATTCCTCCAAAGGAGAAATATGAGTAAAAAGAGAAGTTTTTTTTGCAGGGTAAGATAAACAAATCATACACCAGAGGGCCAGGGTTTAGTCGATATACTTCTCTCATGTAGAAAGCAATAAAGCTTTTCATTAGTAAGAAAAGGAAAGGGCAGACAACAAGCAAGCCCTCTGAGCATAGCTGCATTTTCATGGAGACCACTAATGTGTTCCTCTAGTTGGAGCTTTCAAAGGGATAGGAAATTTCATTCCAGGCAGACTCCAGCCTTCTGAATGCGTTTGCTCCCTGTGTAGCAGCTCATGAGGTCAGACAGAAACCCTTATTCTGAAATTGATTCACTCTCATTGAAGTATAAAGTACTGAGAGTGGTAAAATACCCCAGACTCGAGAAGTGATCACACTCAATGTATCTTCACAAAAAATCTGTATTTTTTCATACCCTGCCATGTGACACGTTTCTTTGCTTTTTTTTTTTTTTTTTATTTAGCAAATAGAACACACTGAGAAATCCTCTGTGTGGCCTTTAGCAGCCCGCCACACTGGGAGGCATTAGTGTGTATTAATTTCCAGAACACAGCTCTGCCACTGGAGTCTCTCTACTCCGTGCTCAATAAAGGGGGCTGTAGGAACTGGCTCTCTATAGGAGGATCCAGGGGGCCACATTCCAATTGTTAAATTGTTTGTGGGCTTCCCTGATGGCTCAGACAGGAAAGAATCTGCCTGTAATGCAGGAGACCCAGGTTTGATCCCTGGATCAGGAAGATTCTCTGGAGAAGGGAATTGCAATCCACTCCAGTATTCTTGCCTAGAGAATTCCAAGGACAGAGGAGACTGGTGGGTCTACAGTCCACAGGGTTGCAAAGAACTGGACACGACTGAGCGACTAACACTTTCACTTTTCATACTATTAATAGAAGAATCATTTCTCATTATTTAGGATGCTGTACAATGCAATGGCCTCAGACATTTAGTCCTCACTATCAACTTTTTCTCTACATCTTTTTTGAACCAAGACAGCCAGTAAAACAGTAAACCAAACCCTGTTGTATAACCTCTACAGAGGTAGATATGAGCTGACTCATTAACTTCTAAGTCTCACAGTGCCCCTATAAGTCCATTCCACATTAACCCACTGTCTGCCTGAGATCCCGCACAAGCCCGCCCAGGACTCCAAATGCCTACAGCCCTGCGCATTTCTGTTGATCCCCACCCTGCACTGCATTTAAGGAGCAGGAGCAGAAGCCCCAGCCGGCATTCTGCATCTCCCCACCATACACCTTAGCCCACCCCCAGACATGCCCACATCTCAGCACCAGTCAAGATGAGGCCCACAGCCATCACTGCAGCCCCCATGAGGGGGAAAGCAGCAGAGCCAGTCCCTGCTTTAAACTCACCCAGCAATTCCACTCTTGGGTATAAATCTGAAAAAAACAAAAGCACTAATTCAGAAAGATATACAAACCCAATCTTCACAGCAGTGCAATTTGCAACAGGGTATGGGAGCAACCTAAATGTCCACCAACAGAAGGAGAGATGAAGAAGATGTGGTACATATAGAGTGGAATCCTACTCAGCCAGAAAAATATGAAAATTTGCCATTTGCAGCAATATGGATGGACTTGGAAGGCATTATGCTAAGTGAAACACGTCAGACAGAGAAAGACAAATACTCAATATCAGTTACATGTGGAATCTAAAAAATACAACTAGTGAGCAAAACAGAAGAGAAACAGACTCACAGATACAGAGAACAAACTAGTTGGGAGAAGAGACGGGGAGTGGCAAGTCAGGGGTAGAGTTATAATAAGAGTTATTATGGGATCATATGGAATCCTGCATGTGAAACTTTTTAAAATTGTAAAGTGCTATAGAATTTAAAGGATCTTTCATTCAACAAAAAACAGAAACAAAATTTAAAACAATCTCATAATATACCTAAATGTAAATACACATCCAAATGAAAATGAACGTTTTGTCACCTAGGTGTCTTCCTCAGCAATGAGTTGTCCGTTGTGGACTAGACATAATAGAAGCTCGCCTGTTCTTGGATACTTTAATTATTAATAGCTTTCTAATTTTCTTCCACATTTTTGGCTCTCAGTTTTATCCAGTGACTCTTACTATAGAAACACAATTCCTATCATTAAAAGATGAAGTGATTATAGAAGCAGGAAAAAGCATCAAGACTCTCACATAATTTGCCTCCTTAGAACATATTTTTTTAATGAAGTCAACTTCTTCAAATTTATAAGTAATTTTACAACATATCCAAATGTGGGGTTTGCCATTCTCATGGAAAAGGGGTTTTCACCAGAAGCAATCAGCTGACTCGCATCAGTGAGCCTTCTCTCGTTCATCCCAAAGAGCTGGAACCCACTCCTGAGGAAATCCTTCCAAAAGCAGTCACCTGCCGGCAGTGGCAGTGTCGACAGCTGCCCCTCAAAATTCCTCAAAATGACAGCACCACCTTCCTTTCTTATACATTTTTTGAAAGACCTTCAGAGACGCCTATGTAGAGATGTTGAGTACATGTTGTTTGTCCAGCCCCTAAGTGGAGTCTGACTCTACGACCCCATAGACTGCAGTACACCAGGCTTCCTGTCCTTTACTATCTCCCGAAGCTTGCTCAAACTCCTGTTCAATAAGGTGATGATGCCATCCAACCATCTCATCCTCCGTCGTCCCCTTCTCCTCCTGCCCTCAATCTTTCCTAGCATCATCGTCTTTTCCAATGAGTCGGCTCTCTGCATTAGGTGGCCAAAGTATCGGGGTTTCAGCTTTGGCATCAGGCCTTTCAGTGAATATTCAGGGTCAATTTCCTCTGGATTGACTGGTTTGATCTCCTTGCTGTCCAAGGGGCTCTCAAGAGTCCATCCATATTGCTGCAAATGGCAAATTTTCATATTTTTCTGGCTGAGTAGGATTCTTTTCCAGCACCACAATTTGAAAGCATCGATTCTTTGGTGCTTAGCCTGCTTTATGGTCCAACTCTCACATCCGTACATGACTACTGGAAAAACGTAACTTTGACCATATAGATCTTTGTCAACAAAGTGATGTCTCTACATTTTAATATGCTGTCTAGGTTTGTCATAGTTTTTATTCCAAGTAGTATGGTTCTGATAGCACCATAATTGTGAATTAGCCTCCATAACTGTGAGAAAGTGCATTTCTGTTGTAAGCCACCCAGCCTGTAGTAATGACTGGGTAAAGAATCTGCCTGCAGTGCTGGAGATGCAAGAGACATGAGTTGGATCCCTGGGTCTGGAAGATTTCCTGGGTAAGGAAATGGCATGCCACTCCAGTAGTCTTGTCTGGAGAATCCCATGGACAGAGGAGCCTGGTGGGCTACAGTACATGGAGTAACAAAGAGGTCAGACACAGCTGAGCACACATGATGATGGCCCTAGAAAGAGAAGACAACACTAAAACCCACTGAATTATATACTTGAAGTAAGTGAATTTTGTGGTATATTGGTTAACCTCAGTATATTGGTTAATAAAAAGTTACCTTTAAAAGGAGAGAGGGAAGCAAGGATCGAGACCAAAGTTTGGGGACGGTGGAGCAGTTCTGCTGCTTCTCAGATGCTCAGGAAGCGGAATCTCACCATGGTTGTGGGCAACTTTCTTTAAAATATGGGCCTCACAGTGCTTTTTTAGCTCCACGCCCAGTCTGCCCACCTACACTGTGTTATTTCTGACATATGCCCTCTGACTCTAGAGAAACTTCACGGCGTGGGGTCTTCCGTGGGGTCCAGGCTACAAAACTGGCAAATCTTAAACCACTAGCTGGCTGCAGGGAGGACACGCCATGGCATGTGCCAATCTCAGAAGGTGCAGCGTTTCTATGGTAAAGTGCCCAGGGAGGGCCCTGAGGTGGGCAACAAAGAACATAGCATGACCTTACAAATGAGGGAGAGCCCTTACTCCTGTGACTGGGAAAATTAGGTAAAAAGTAGATAAAAAAATATAAATTTGTTTTAGTTATTTTTTTCAAATCTTCCTATTTGTTTTTTATATCTTCTTGTTTCTATCTCATGTTTTGAAAATATCTTTAAACATTGTGTGCATAGCTATTTCAAGGCTTGTATCTGGTAATTCTACCATCTGAAGCCTTTGGGGACCTGATTCTGCATGAGGGTAGATTGTTTACAGACTTGTTTTACTATTTTTGTTTTGTGAGCTCATGTTAGCAAAGATTCGTCTGGGAGAATCCCAATGGGCCTGGATACAGGGTACCTCCTTCTAGAGTGTGTTTGTGCTTGCTTGTTCTGGATTCCTCACTCCCATTTCCACACTAATTATTCAGTAACTAAGTTATGTCCGACTCAGCCACCCCATGGACTGCAGCATGCCAGCATTCCCTGTCTTCACTATCTCCTGGAGTTTGTACAAACTCACGTCCTTTGAGTCAGTAATGCTATCAACATCTCATCCTCTACCTCCACCTTCTCATTTTGCCTTCAATCTTCCCACAATTGAAGGCTTTTCTAATGAGTCTTCCAACTAGGTGGTCAAAGTATTGGAGCTTCAGCTTCAGCATCAGTCCTTCCAATGAATAATCTGGGTTGAGTTCCTTTAGGGTTGACTGGCTTAATCTCCTTGCTATCCAAAGGACTCCTCAGGAGTCTTCTCCAGCATGCTAGTTCAGTCACTCAATGTCCTATTCTTTGTGACCCCAAGGACTGCAACACACCAGGCCTCTCTGTCCATCACCAATTCCCAAAGCTTTCTCAAACTCATGTCCATTGAGTAGGTGATGCCATCCAACCATCTCATCCTCTGTTGTTCCCTTCTCCTCCTGCCTCCAATCTTTCCCAGCATTGGATTTTTTCCAATGAGTCTGTTTTTAACATCAGGGGACCAAAGAACTGGAGCTTCAGCTTCAGCATCAGTCCTTCCAATGAATATTCAGGACTGATTTCTGTTAAGATTGACTGGTTTGATCTCCTTGAAGTTCAAAGGATTCTCAGGAGTCTTCTCCAACACCACAGTTCAAAAGCATCATTTCCTTGGTGCTCAGCTTTCTTTACAGTCCAACTCTCATATCCATACATAACTACTGGAAAAACTATAGCTTTGACTAGATGGACTATGTTGGCAAAGTAATGTCTCTAATTTTTAATATGCCATCTAATTTAGTCTAGCTTTTCTTCCAAGGAGCAAGTGTCTTTTAATTTCATGGCTGCAGTCACCATCTGCAGTGATTTTGGAGCCCAAGAAAGTGAAGTCTGTTACTGTTTCCATTGTTTCCCCATCTATTTACCATGAAGTTATGGGACCAGATGCCATGATCTTAGTTTTTTGAATGTTGGATTTTAAGGCAACTTTTTCACTCTCCTCTTTCACTTTCATCAAGAGGAATTTTGAGATGGAGGAAGGAAACTTGACAAGTTTCACAAATAAAGTTTCCCATTCTCTCGATACATTGAGATGAGATTCCCTGCTATAAATTTTGGGAGAAGTCTAGTTTTGAGGTCTCCAGAACTATGGGTTAAGGATGCCAAGAGGTGACTTCAAGGATTGGTTAGCCAATCAGTTGACTAACAAGGTTTTGGAAATTCCTATAGTTGACAAGGATAGTTTATGGAAAGATGAGTGTAATTCTCAATGGAAGCCCCTTTTCCTATCTAATAAGCAAGTCACATCATTTTCTTGTGTGTTTTAGGGGACATAAGTTTACTTTCTATAGGGATTGGAAAAGAGTAAGACCCCACCCCACCCCCAGAAATAGGAAACCACACAGCAATTTCTGCTTGGGGCTCATTGAGTCCAGTTTCATTTTTCTGCCACTCTTCCAACTCTTTTGATCATGATTCTTGCTCAGCAAATACATTTCAAAGAAATATCTCAAATGCAATTGAGCCATGTGTTATGGTGGGGAAACTGTGAACCCTGCTTTGCCGAATAAGTTGTGTCATTTTTGAATTTTCAGTTCCTGCAATGATTACATCCTACCCAAACACCACCCTGGCCACTCAGGGTCAAAAGAAGGAAATGAGCTGCACGGCCCATGGTGAGAAGCCCATCATAGTCCGCTGGGAGAAAGAGGACCGGATTATTAACCCTGAAATGGCCCGTTATCTCGTGTCCACCAAGGAGGTGGGGGAGGAGGTGATTTCTACTCTGCAGGTAAGAGCATGGCAAACACAGCAGATGAGCACCTACATTTACATGCAGAACAGTCACAAGGGGACTCCCTTGGCGCTCCAGTGGCTGAGACTTCGCCTTGCAATGCAGGGGTGCTGCCTCCATCCCTGGTCAGGGACGTAAGATCCCACATGCCTCACAGCCAGGAAACCAAACATCTTTTTAATAAAAAGAACAAAACAGAAAACAAATTCAATAAAGGCTTTAAAAATGGCCCATGTCAAAAAAAAATCTTAAGAAAAAGAAACATTTATGAAACACTATCTCTCTACTTTTATATAAAGGGACTCCAGACTAGCCTGCAAAAACAGTGCTTTATCCTACATGTGTGAAGAGTGAAATTATTTCCAAAATGGTAGGGAAACAAACTGTAATAATAATAATAAGAGAGAAATGGCATATTTTTAATTTATATTTTTATTGAAGGGTAATTGCTTTACAGAATTTTGTTGTTTTCTGTCAAACCTCAGTGTGAATCAACCATAAGTATACATATATCCCCACCCTTTTGAACCTCCCTCCCATCTCCCTCCCCATCCCACCCCTTTAGATTGATACAGAGCCCCTGTTTGAATTTCCTGAGACATAGAGCAAATTCTCGTTGGCTATCTATTTTACATATGGTAATGTAAGTTTCCACATTACTCTTTCCATACATCTCACCTTCTCTTCCCCTTTCCGCATGTCCATAAGTCTATTCTATATGTCTGGAGAAACAGCATCTTTTAATGACAGGTAATTCTGGAGAAATGACAGCCTACACTGTGCACTTTTTTAAAACTTCCTGAACAAAAAGTCAGAAGGACTCTGCCACAAAAATATTATAAGGAAAATATTTTGCTTCTTGGGGGAAAACCCAGAGTGAAAAAGTATTGCAGGCTCTTAGAATTTTTAGCACTGCTGGTAGTTAGCTGAGTGATTCTTTTAGTATGGGGAGAAATAATGCTGTAAGACACACATGAGAAAGAAAAAAAAAAAGCCCCGTGTTTGAAATGTGGACATCGATTCAGTCTCAGATCCAATCCTGGAGTCCTGGGAGACCCAACCTTTATTGCAGTGTTTATAGATCTGTTTTGTTTAGGCAGGATTGCTCTGGCTGTTTTAAAAATCCACTATGAGATTTAACCAAAACTCCTCCCAATGACACTGTTTAAATATTTACAAAGATAGTACATAATGGTCTGATGGACACTCTGCAAGTGACGTAGAGAAACTTCATCAGGTTGGGCTCTACTGGCTGGTGAGAAATGTTTTGGAAATTGTTTGCTAAGGCTCATCATTGTCTTTTAGAGACAAACATACATATA
This sequence comes from Antilocapra americana, assembly GCA_007570785.1. Lineage (NCBI taxonomy): Eukaryota > Metazoa > Chordata > Mammalia > Artiodactyla > Antilocapridae > Antilocapra > Antilocapra americana. The sequence continues at coordinate 6,253,875 of ML664152.1, forward strand.
CCAATAATGTAAAGAAGGGATTTAATAAAACATTTCTCTTGACTTAAAAAAAAATCCACTATGAGTTTTTTTTTTAAGTGGGAGTATGTGGAATCTATGTCAGCCTGAACATGACACCCTACATAAATTTCACATCCAATTTAATGATCTGGCAGCTGACATGGAGCATGTACACTGAATCTTTCCATCTGCACATTTACAATTGTGCTGAAATAATTTGTTCTCAGCTTTGTGTATCCCTGTATGTGTGTTTATGTGTGTGCTTGGGACTGGGAGGAGAGTGAGCGTGGAGAGATTTTTATAACCAAGAGCCCTTTGAGTTGTTCTCTCTCTGCATTCCTCTGGGTAAGATGGATTTCTCTCTGCTTTGCACATAGATTTTGCCAACAGTAAGAGAAGATTCTGGCTTCTTCTCCTGTCATGCTATCAATTCTTATGGGGAGGACCGTGGAATAATTCAGCTCACGGTGCAAGGTAGGACAGACAGAACCGAGGGGGAGAAACTCAGCCGTGTCAGGACAGTAAGTGTCAGGACACTCGGGTACCCGGGTGGCCTCAGCTTGACATGTCACACTTCCAAGTCCTCAGAAGATGTTGAATCTGAATAAAGTTGGTGCTAAAGCTTTATTTTGCAGATCTCATGATTATACCAAGGCGCAGCCCCAAAACAGAGGGAACAAAGTCCATAAAGGAACTGGATCAGCTGACTGGGTGGCCCAGACAGTGTGCCTTTCTTGTTCAAGTTTAGAAATCCTTACTAGATGCTCTGCCCCTGGAGGAGGAAATGGCAACTCACTCCAGTATTCTTGCCTGGGAAATCCAATGGACAGAGGAGCCTGACAGGCTCTAGTCCATGGGGTTGCAAAGAGTCAGAAATGACTGAGTGGCTAAACAACAACTAGATGATCTGAATGAAAGTTTAATATTTGGGGCCAAAATAGTCTCTGAGTTAATAGATCCTAAGCCAGACCAGAAAAGTGACATGTAAATCCTCAGGTTTGGTCCAGCTTTATAAGTGCTATGAAAATTGGCAAATTAGGAAAAATAAAATTGTTCTATCCTAAAATGTGATTAGGAAAAAAAATACTTCCAGGTTAAAAAAAAAAAAGTCTGCCGTGTTGAATGCTGACAAAGCTTTTGTGAGTTACTCAGCATTTTCACTAGCATCTTATGGCTGAACGATATGCAAACTAACCCAGGTTTTCTGCTGACCACACAGAGCCCCCAGATCCTCCTGAAATTGAGATCAAAGATGTGAAGGCACGCACCATCACCCTCAGGTGGACCATGGGCTTTGACGGGAACAGCCCCATCACAGGCTACGACATTGAATGCAAAAATAAATCAGGTAAGTCCTTCATTTCCTCCAGCTGTACTTCCACTTCCAAAAGCTCTTTTATTGCTTGCCTTTTAATGTAAGCACACAACCTGGACTCTGGGAAACTCAGAGCGAGCTCTTTTTGCCAGTCTATCTCTTTCCTTGCGTGAAGGACTCCCACCCCCGTTTCCTTTGGTGGGAGTGATTTTGTGTTGAGATCTCTTGGTTGGGGCAGCCCTGCCCCTTTTCTTCTTGAACAAGCAGGACCTCAGTCCTGTTCCCTCCCCATGGGTCGCTTTGGCACTGTCACCACCAAAGCGTGCACAGACCGCTGCCAACCCAATCTGGCCACTGGAACTATTTTTCCCACCTTCCCATCTTCCCTCTGCTTCCCTCATGTCCACATCCCTGAGCACTGGCATGTTCCGTGTCCGTGGGCTGAGCTAAGCCATGCTGGTTTGTGCTGAGGATCACGTGTTGCTGAGACAGCACTGACCCTGCAGGGACCTCCTGGATGGGCAGGTACAGGCTGGTGGCAAAGGCAGCCAAGCACTCCTGTGCTTCGTCTGGGCAAGTGGCTGGCTCACCAGGAGCCCAGAAATAAAAGAGACCAGCAGTCGGGACCACATCAGGCACACCAGTTGATCATCTTAAAGTGATAATGACGGGGCCACTTTGAACATTAGAACCCATCAGGGTACCACCACTGTGGCTCCAGGTCTGGACTCGGACACAAAAGACTTGAGGGACTGGAGCAGCATCAGCTCGTGAGGGTTTGAGAGTTGCATGGCCCAGGCCTTGTTTCTCACTTTCTAAGCACCATGCCTCATTTCACAGCACACTGTCGTGACACATTTATCTCGTGAGCTGAAGCTGGAGCAAAAAACTAAGCTGGTGGCATGTGCAAAGGCAGGTCAGGTGGGCAGAAATGTTTCCGTAGGAGCAGGCGAGGGGCAGATAGGGGAAAGTGCAAGACTGGATAAGGAAGTGAGTCCAGAAAAAGGCTAAGGGTGGGGGTTAAGGAAAGGAATTACTGAGGATGAAAAGAGCTTGCATCAAACCAAGAATAGAGGTCACAGCAGTAGTACTTGAGGATGGCTAGAAGTCCTAGGTTAGAGATGCATAAGAAAAGATGTCAGAAGAGGCATGGTGACCAGCTTGGTCCCCTGAGCCACAACCAGAGACCAGAAGTGAGGTGATGCTTCCGTGGACCCTGAGGAAGCCTCCCTAGAGGAGCACGATAGCTGTGGTCACACTGTCCCCTGGAAACATGACAGATCCTGCACAGGGGACAGAGGTGGAGGGCGGCTGGTGAGCAAGCTGAGCTCCATGCTGACCCCAGCAGGAATCTTTCAGAAATCAGGACCAATGGCTTGCCCAGGGCCAAGGGCAGAGAGGAGGCCCTGCCTTCATTCTAAAGAAATAAGGGCAGGGTAGAACCAAAGACTGAGAAGTTCTGAGGTCTGGGTCTCGAAGTCTCTTAGGTGAGGCAGACATGTTCTTGCAGAGAACAACCTGGAAACTGACGGCAAGAATGAAAACTTGGCAGGAACACAGACACACCCAGTGGGGATGCTCTGCAGAGTCTACAGAGAGAAGGACAGACCCCCCAGCCTCGCAGGTTGGCACGAATAGAAGGACTGCAGGTCTGGGAGCTAGTGCCCACAAAGCCTGTCTGTGGAGCAGCTACAGGCCTCCCTGTCTTCAGGGGATTGGTCATTGCCAGGTGCTCGTGATGATCCAGTGGTCCCTCAAGGGGGCTTGGGTTCAGCGTGTCTCTTACCAGCTGTAACCACCCCCACCTCCATCCTCCTCTGTGCAATGGGCAACCCCAGCATCACCTGTGACAAGGCTCCCTCAAAGGCTGCCCTCCCATCCCCAGCCCACACAGTTACTATGGTTACTCCAACCTGCTGCTTAGATCCCACTCATCTGACCTCCACAGGGGTGTGTCCCAGGTCCACATTCAAGCCCGTGCCTCCCTCTCATGTGCTCCTGCAGTCTCTCTCCTTTCCTTGCCTGGCAGATGTGTGAACTCATATTTAACTGTGTGTCTGTGTGTCTTTTTTAATTTATCAATATTTTCTTTTATCGCATCTGGTTTTAACTCAAGTTAGAAAAATCGTTCTCTGCACTCTGGTCATAAAATAAATCAGCCTGTTTTCTTCTATCGTTTTGTGGTTCTTTCCCTCCCTTTTCTAAATTCAGATCTTCATTCCATTTGGAGTCTACTCTTGTGTACACTGGGAGAGATGGATCTGATTTTATCTTTTCCAAAAATGGGTCTTCTGTTGTTTCAGCATCATTTATTAAAAATCCACCTTTGAGTTCACGAGTCTGTTCTATACGTCTGCATTCCTTTTGCTGTCTCGCATGCAGGGTTCTCGCTGCCATCTTTCTAAATTCCATATATATGCGTTAGTATACTGTATTGTTGTTTTTCCTTCTGGCTTACTTCACTCTGGATAATGGGCTCCAGTTCCGTCCACCTGAGTAGAACTGATTCAAGTGAATTTCTTTTTAATGCTGAGTAATATTCCATTGTGTATATGTACCACAGCTTTCTTATCCATTCGTCAGTTGATGGGCATCTAGGTCGCTTCCATGTCCTGGCTATTGTAAACAATGTGGCGATGAACATTGGGGTACACATGTCTCTTTCAATTCTGGTTTCCTCGGTGTGTATGCCCAGCAGTGGGATTGCTGGGTCATATGGCAGGTCTATTTGCAGTTTTTTAAGGAATCTCCACACTGTTTTCCATAGTGGCTGTACTAGTTTGCACTCTGTGGATGAGGGCAAGGTGGGATGATATGGGAGAGTGGCATTGAAACATGTTAATTATCATATGTGAAATCAATCGCCAGCCCAGGATTGATGCTCGGGGCTGGTGCACCAAGATGTCCCAGGGGGAGGGAATCAGGAGGGAGGTTGGAGGGGGGTTCTGGAGGGGGAGCATATGTAAACCCATGGTGGTTTCATGTCATTGTATGGCAAAACCAAAAAAAAAAAAAACGAGCTGCTGCATATAGCTGTGCACAACCCGAGGGGGTGCTGTTTGTGATGTTTTCTGTGTAACCATGGGCAGCACCCCCAAATATAAAGCAAATAAAAATCAGTATTTTATTGATATAAAAATTGTATACTCTAATTTTGAACCTTTATTTAAAAGCCCATCAGTGGGAAATACCCCTTTGATTAAACTTAAACTTTGAAATTGAAAAAAAAAAATCCACCTTTGTCCAGTGATTTCAGATGCTGCCTTTATCACATACTAAGTTTGCATATGTCATTGTTCAGTCACACAGTCATGTCCAACTCTTTGTGACCCATGGACTGCAGCATGCCAGTCTACCCTATCTTTCACTATCTTCTCAGAGTTTGTTCAAGCTCAAGTCCATTGAGTCAGTGATGCCATCCAACCATCTCATCCTCTGCTGCCCCCCTTCCATATGTAATTGAGTCTATTTCTGAACTTTTCTATTGCATTTATTTACCTATATACTAATGCAGCAGTGCCAGACTATTTTAATCATAGAGGTTTTATGTCTTAATATTTGGTAAGGCAGTCTACCCTTGCAACTTTTCCCTTGCAACTTTTCCCTTCCAGTGTTTTCTTAGCTTTCCATATATAATTTCAGGATCAACTCATTTAGCTCCATAAACACATGTTTTTGTTATTGTTAATGGTATCCCATTAAGTTTATTAATTAGAGCTTATGACATTTTTATGATGTTGCTGTGGATTGGATTCCCACCCCTAAACTCTGTGATCAAATGACCTGCCTTGCATGGTTTGAAAACAGATGACACTCCTTAGTTTTCCACTTGCCAAGAAAAAGGAAATATCCCAAGTTCCTTTGCGTGTCCCTCCTCAGCCCATCACCTGGCCTTCAGGTCTACTCAGGCCCCGTGGCAGGACCCCTGGGGGCATCTGACTGGGCCCAGCCACAAATGAGCCATCACCTCCCTCGTTTGGAACCTTTGGCTTTCTTCACATGGCCTGCGTCCTGCTGGTTTCTATGACTGCCACCTACTTGGTTCCTAGTGGCCACTGCTTCTCCTCCAGGAGGACACCAAGATCCCCCTTCCATCCCCTTCTAGCATCTTGCCCCGTGTGCACGGTCAGCCCATCAGCCTGCAGCCTACTGTGTCTACTCCCTTCTTGCAGGGCAGCCTGCCGTGTCCCCACGTCCCCTCTTGGGGGCCTTCTCCCCAAGGCCTCACAAGTCACTCCCTGGGCTTAGTGCCTTGTCTGCCCCCCGCCACTTTCACACAAGGGCTCTCCTCCAAGGAGAAGACGGAGCAGATGTGGCTTCCCCGGGTGCTGACCCTCCCTTCTCTCACCCAACACCATAGGTCTCATCCTTCTCCAAGCCACTTCTTCATTTTCTGCCTTTTGCATAATTTTGCCTCTCAGACTTTGGGTCACCCTCACTTATTCAAGCCTGTAACAACTCTTCCCCAAATGAAGTTCACTGCCTTACATTTGTCCTTGATGACCTGCCGTCCTCCTGACTCAGGCCATGGGCCCTTCAGGCTGGGCTCATCAACAAGCATCCAATTCAACCACACTGCTCCTGGGGACTCCCCCTAGTCTTCACCTGGGTGATAATTGGACTTTTAGAGGCAGAGACTCGACTTCGAACCTCTGTGTCCTCTTTACCCCAATCTCTCTGCATCATGTCATAGAATCCTACCTCCTTTCTCAGCAGATGCTTCTCACTTTTTTTTTCTAAACCAAGGGACAAATCTGACCCTGCACATCTCCCACCAGAGGACTTACAACAACTCTCAGCAAAGTTCCACACCCCACCCCGCCCCCCTGCACTTAGCCAAGCTCTCTGCACTGCTCGTACTCATCAGGAAACCAAGTCAGAAGCTCATCAGAAGTCTCCCTTTAAGCACGTGAGACTTCCATCAGATTCCTGGAAAACTGAAATCTAGTTTCATCGGATATCCAGCAGAGACCTTGTGAAGGTCCCATGCTTCAGGAAGCCGGTCTAGAACTTGGGGATAACACAATTGGGGTCAAATCCCAGCCTCATTTCTCTGCAGCTCAACAACAGAGTCTGAGCTTCTTGACCTTCACAATGAAAGTGAAAATCCCTGCTTCATGAGGATGTTGTCAGAATCCAGTCGACAATGCAACCTGTCCAGACACTAGCTGTGCAGCAGAATGACCCAGCAGAGTGACCCAGAGGGTTATTGTTCAGCCACTCAGTCATGTCCAACTCTTCCTGATCCCACGGGCTACAGCACACCAGGCCTTCTTCCCTCACCATCTCCTGGAGTTGGCCCAAGTTCATGTTCATTACATCAGTGATCAGTGATGCCATCAAGCCAATTCATACTCTGAGGCCCTCTTCTACTTCTGCCCTGAATTTTTTCCAGCATCAGGGTCTTTTCCAATGCATTGTCTGTTTGCATCAGGTAACCAAAATATTGGAGCTTCAGCTTCAGCATCAGTCCTTCCAATGAGTATCCAGGGTTGATTTTCTTTAAGATTGACTGGTTTGATCTCCTTGCAGTTCAAGGACTTTCAAGAGTCTTCTCCAGCACAACAGTTTGAAGGCATCAATTCCATGGCCCTCTGCCTTCTTTACCATTCAGCTCTCACAACCGTACATGACCACTGAAAAGACCATAGCCTTGACTACACAGACTTTGGCAGCATGGTGATACCTTTGCTTTTCAACACACTGTCTAGGTTTTTTATAGCTTTCATGCCAAGAAGCAATTACTAACTCTTTAAACAATTAAATGCCTGATGCTAAGTCATGGATAGAGCCTCATGTGGTTCTAACCACAAGAGGTTCTATATGGATGCCAGTTTTAGTTTCAGATGGTTCATTACCCAGTTTCACTACTTATTAGCTCTGTTAACCAGACCAGGTTGCCTACCCTCTCTGAGGCTTGTTTTTTTTTTTTTTTTTTTTTTTTTAGGAATAGCACCATGAATCTCAGAGGTGCCCTTGTGGCTCTCGTATGCTACAACCTCCCAGAAAGAGAGACACTTTTTTTAAAGTACCACCCCCAGAGATTCTGACTGCATGGATGTAAAAGTGCAGTTGTCACAAAGCTTTGAGGTGTTTCCAATGTGCCCACAAATATGGAGACTGCAGAAGTCACCCTTGTATATTGCCTAGCAGGGCACCCAGCAAGCAGATGCCACTCCAAAACCTGGGTTCACTTGCTTCTGGCTTTTCTTCACCCACCACCTTGACTTCTGCCCAAACTCAGCGTCTGCTCTTCTTCCTGAAGCTGAGCCCCATGGTCCACACCATGCAGACTCCCTCCACTTCCCTCTGACTTCAGGGTTGTTGGGTTGTTATTGTTGTTGTTCAGTCACTAAGTTGTGTCTGACTGTTTGTGACCCCAAGGACTGCAGCACGCCAGGCTTCCCTATCCTTCACCATCTCCCAGAGTTTGCTCAGACTCATGTCCATTGAGTTGGTGATACTATATAACCATCTCATCCTCTGCCAGCCCCTTTTCCTTCTCCTGCCCAATGGCAGACCCAGAGAACAATGCAGAATAATCCCACAGAGACTCTGTTCTCTGTGTCAGCTTCCATCAGGGGCCCTATTCTGAGGTTTCAGTCCTGTCTACACCCCAGAAATGCAGTTCCTCCCTTTTGGCCGCCTTGGATCCCAGAGGCAGCAACTTCCCACTCTTACAGGTGCTGGGAACCTCATCATCTCCTACAGGTCCCTTTAGCCAAGCCCACATCTCAGTAAACAGACACCTTATAAACCATCTTTGTATGACTTACCCAGTCTCCTCGATGCTACATGTGCTTGGAAGTCTAGAAACCACTCTCCCCTTCCTACATTGGACAAGACCTGTAATCAGTCCACACAAGCATTTCATTCTTCACCCTGCTCTTCCTGCTCATGTCCTTACCCCAAATCTCCCATCCATACTTGAATCCTCCAGCTCTATCTCTAGTCATGCCTTTCTGCTCATGACACATTCCTCCAAGAAGTATCTTTATTTTGTCTATCATGTTTTCTTGCTAGTTTTATGTGTATTCCAATTTGCAGTTCCATCATCAAGTGTCAGGATTTCCCTAGGTTGTGGTATTCTCAAGCACACTTTGTTTATAACCCGTGACCAGTCTGTGTGCATTTTGGAGTCTGAGATCAGAAGTGGCATTTTTGGCCCCTTTCTCAGCTCTTCTCCTGGGTAGCCACATGCTGTTTGTGCTCTTCTTTTGATGTCACTTGCTAGAGTGTGTTTGGGAATTTCACTAGCCTTTTCTCTTCTTCATTCAGTTACTTTAAAATCCTTCAGGATAACGCATGTCTTTCTCTTTCTCATCCTCTTGACTTTTAGCTGAAAAGCCCACCCTGTAGTGTTTTGAACCATAGTCTAAGAGTTGTGATCACTGACATCACCTTTTGAAAGTCTAATCATTGCAAGAAAGAAGCTAAAATCACAGCCCCTTCTCCAAGGACCATGTACTTCCTGCCTGAGATCCCCACCTTGGTGACTCCCCAGGGGCTGTTCACATGTCTTCCTTGGCAGGAGAAGGAGACGGGCAGTCACTATATCCCTGAAAACTCTCAGCCACGTCCTAGACACACCTCACTGGTCAGAGCAGTCCATGGAACTTCCATGGCAGATAATTAATGAAAAGGGTGTGGGGTCATTCCCAGGACCCAGAGGTCTATTTGTCATATATTTATTCATCTAGGAAATATGCATTTATTATTTGCCAGACTCTATGCGAGCACTGAGACTACAGTATTAGACATGGCCAGCATGGTCCATGCCCTCACAGGGCTTAGAATCCAGCAGGAAACTCAGACTCTAGGTCAAATTCTTAAAAGTCTGATGAGCTCAGTGGAGCAAATGCAAGAGGATCCTGGGATGGGCAAGGGGGCATGAGAGTATGCATGCATTCTCTCTGCCATCATCTCAGGAGGATCTTGGTTCTTCTACCACCACAATCATCTCTTGAGCCCTCCCAATCCCAACCAACACCTGCTCAAACTCTTTCTGAAATAAGAAGTGTTCACTGATGTGCTCATCATTGGTTGAAGCCCAAGAGCCAGCAGGTACACACCGTCATGGATTCAATGACAGCTCTTTGTACAAGGATGCCCTGTCTTTAAAACTAGCTGTGGTTGAAAAGAATTCCTACAGTAAAGGACTGGAGACAGAAATGATTTCAAAACTTAGAACTGAGAAGTACACTTAATGACCAGTGCTTATGGGGGAGACTGAGATTAGTTTTTATGTATTTCATTTTTACCACTCTTCTTTTGGAGAACAAGGGGTCTGACACCACTAAAGGCTTTGCTGGTTTTCAAATATCTTCAAGAACTAGGGTTTGTTTTTGTTTTTGTTTTTCTTTTGGGTGGAGGGCTGTTCAAACCATACATTTTTTTTAATCATCTTGTATAATGAGTTCTTGGAAGTAACTGTTTTTCAGTTGATTGGCATGAGCTTCCCCTGCTTCTATTTTCCTCCGTGATTTCTGCCAGGGAGTTGTGTTGTGTTGTGTTGCCTCAGACAAAACTCCCTGAAACCAGCTGCCTGCAGCCTTGTACCTCACAATGTGGGGGTTGAATGTTTAGTTTTGCATCCCCTCTGATGTCTAGCCCACCAGAATACTGGCAGCATTGCATTGAGAATTCACTTTGAGTTGTAACTTTTTCTCTTCCCTTCTTTCTTTTTTTTTAAAAAAAAATTCCTACTTGTGAACTTTCAAAGGCAGAGGGAAAAAACTCATGTCTCTATCTCTTCTTTTTTGAAAAACAAAACCCAAAAGACTCCTGGGATTCTGCTCAGAGAACCAAAGACGTTTCCCCTCAGCTGAACTCGGCCACCATCATTGACATCCACCCTTCCTCCACCTACAGCATCCGGATGTACGCCAAGAATCGGATTGGCAAGAGCGAGCCTAGCAACGAGCTGTCCATCACCGCGGATGAGGCAGGTGAGTCCGATGGGCAGCGGGCCCCTGGGAGCGGGCTGGCGGGGCTCGGCTGGTTAATGCCGAGTCACAGCCGTGATGAACGCTCTGTAGCTCCATGCCCATCAAAAACACAGACAGTACTCTCTGCCTACTTTGAAGGCACTGTTCTTCAAACAGGACTCAGGTCAAGCTTCTCACACCCAAGACTTAAAAGAAAGACGTATGAGGCTAACGATCTGGTGAGATTTAAAGAACCACGCTGTTCTTACAGTCCCTTTGTCTGGATGCGTGGAATCCAGGTTGACAGGAGAGCCGGGAGCCTGTCTTGCCCAAGTCCCCATGCAGTCAGGGGAGGGAGAATCACTTAACTAGAAAACAGCTAGAATATTCTCTGTTTGGGGACTGGGGGGAAGGCAGTACAGGTTATTTTATTGACTGGAAACAACAATATTTCCATCATCAACGGTACTGCTGTTTTTTCCTATGACAGTGTTTCATGTTATGTTGAAAATGTCAAAGACTGAGGTAGGCATTTTGAAGACAAAACAGCGCACACAATTCTACCACCTGGAGTTACTGATGGATACATGGATATCACACACTAAATTACTCATCACACATGCATGCATACAAGCTCACCCACACAGACACAGACACAGAGACACACAGCCTTCAATATAGAAGTTTGCTCATGGTTACCTGGGGTGGCAATAACCTGTTTGCAGAGGACTAAGCAATTGGGCAGTGGACTCCACCTGCCAGCATGCCTCCTACAGAAGAGGAGAAAGCGAGCTGACCTAGGGCTTCTCTGTAGAAGAAAAGGGAAAGAACCACAGCCTGGGTCATCTTTGGGGGGCAAAAGAGTATCCAGCCCCAAACCTAGATTTTCTTTTCCTGCCCGAGCTCAGAACTGATCAGTCACCCCCAACTGCTGCAAGGAAGGTGGAAGCTTGGGCTCAGACCTTCATTCTCCGTCTCCAGGGTTAAGGGGATCATCTCCAAATGATGAAGCTTCCACAAGAGGTCGCTGCATCTTTCAACTGCAGTTGTTCTTGACTCCTTACTTCTCTGTTTTATTGTCGTTGTTTAGTTGCTAAATACTGTATGACTCTTTAGACCCCATGGACTATAGCCTGCCAGCCTCTTCTGTCTGTGGGGTTTCCCAGGCAAGAATACTGGAGTGGGTTGCTGTTTTCCTTCTCTAGGGGATCTTCCCAACCCAGGGATCAAAACAGTGCCTCCTGCATTGCAAACAGGTTCTTTACCACTGAGCCACCAGTGAAGGCTCACTTCTCTGTTACCCTCACTAATTGCACTTTGAATAGACATCACTCATCTATATCTCTTAAAGACTTCCTAAAATTTGTAATCCTGACTTCCACCACTTCTTTAATAAATCCCATATTGTTAGGTATGTCAGTTATTTTCTTTAATTGAAGTATAGTTGATTTACAATGTTGTGCTGATTGCAAGTGAACATCAAATAGATTCAGTTATATATAGACATATATACATATATATTCTTTTCCATTAGAACATATGACAATATATTGAGAAGTTTCCTATGCTATACAGTATTGTTTGGCTATTTTATAGATAGTAGTATGTATCTGTTAACCCAAAACTCATAATTTGCCTCTCCTCCTCTCTCCCTTTTTGTAACTGTGTTTTTCTATATCTGTGAGCTTGTTTCTGTTTGGTAAATAAATTTATCTGTATCATTTTTAGATTCCACATATAAGCAATATCTATCTCTGTCTGATTTACTTCACTTGGTATAATAATCCCTAGGTCCATCCATGTTGCTGTAAATGGCATTATTTTATTCTTTTTTATGGCTGAATAATATTTCATTTGTATATATACCACATCTTCTTTATCCATTCCTCTGTTGGGGGACATTTAAGTTGTTTCCATGTCTTGGCTATTGTAAATAGTGCTGCTATACACATAGAGGTGCATGTATCTTTTCAAATTAGAGTTTTACTCTTTTCCAGATATATTTCCAGGAGTGAGGATTCTGGATCATATGGCAACTCTATTCTTTAGTTTTGTAAAAGACAACCCTACTACTTTCCATAGTGTCTGCATCAATTTACATTCCCACCAAGAGTGTAGGAGGGTTCTCTTTACTCCACACCCTCGCCAATATTTATCATTTGTAGACATTTTGAGGCCATTCTGACTGGTATGAAATGACATCTCATTGTAGTTTTGATTGCATTTCTCTTCAAGTTTTAATTATTATGAACGCTACTATCAGTTGTTGAAAAATTATTTTCAAGGGTGGGAGATAGGATAGTTTTGTGCTTCAGTCTGAGGGCGAGCCACTTCTAATGCTTGGAAACTCTCACCATGTGATTTATCATCTGCAAGATTCAGTTAATGATGTCTTTCTACTCCTCACTACAGACATGTTGGATAATTGGAAAAAACCCTAATTTCTGAAAGTACTTTGCATGGTTCTGAAATAAGTAGGAAATGAGTGTTAATAAGCTCCTGCAAAAATAGAATCTTATTTAAATATTGATGTCAAAAACACACTCACTTCCTGGAATTTCATCATGCTGGGGATTTAGAGAGAATAAACCGTCTCCAAAATGAAAGGTTTGAGTCAGAGCTGAGCCTTCTCCTTCCTCTGAGCCACTCTTCTGACTCTGCCAACTTCCACAGCCTTCTCAAGGCAGGGGCGGTTTCCAACGGTGCATTTTGCTCCATTTTCCCCATCGCCATGACCGGTGCATGTGCTGCGGCTTTTTTCTGCCGTTTCCTCTGTGACCCCCCTGTAGCTGGCCACTGCCATGGCAGTGCTTCTCTCTCCAGCCAGGAGGTCAGGTGAACCGCTACTCCTGGCCGCCGGTCACCTGTGTGCAGCCCATCCCCAGGCATCTCTACAGACGGATAGACACAGAGCCCCCCTCCGCTTTGGCTCCTGGGCTGACAGTTGGGGTTTCACCAGGCAGCCCCACAACTCGTCATTCACTCTTCAGACTAGATAAGGGAGAATGTGAGGGAAGGTCAGGCATGAGCAAAGAAAAACTGCAAACCAGAGCTTGCCTCGTCTTGCTGCGTAGGTTTGCATGACTGAAATCAGAGAGCCATTTCCTTATGTGTGGTTCACATAGAAAGGAGAGCAGCCCTCATGACCAAAGCCTCTCTCTCCAGCTCTGCCTGGGGTAACGGGGCTTGTCCGTGCCACCTCCAGGAGGATCCTCAAAGGCACCTCTTTCAGGAGCTGCAGCCACCTCTAGAGAATCTTTTCCAGCCCTACGGCTGTCTTTCCCTGAAGGAATGAGGTCATCACTTAAGCAGTGAGAATCCCCAGATGGAAGCCTCTAGAAGCCATAGACCCGCTCACTTTTCATGGTGATGCAGTGTCCAAGGGCTTCCCAGGTGGCGCTAGTGGTGAAGAATCTGCCTGCCAATCCAGGAGACACAGAGACGCAGGTTAGACACGAGAGATGCAGGTTAGACACGAGAGATGCAGGTTCGATCCTTGGATGGGGAAGATCCCCTGGAGGGGGGCATGGCAGCCCACTCCAGTATCCTTGCCTGGAGAATCCCATGGACAGAGGAGCTTGGTGGGCTCCAGTTCATAGGATCACCAAGAGTTGGACGCAACTGAATCAACTTAACATGCATGCAAGTGCCCAAGTCTAGGGCACCCAAGGATGCCTCTCAGTGCCCACTTGCTGAGGAAAGGAGCCTGTAAGGAGTAGGCCAGGCCTCCCCTACCCCATCACTACCCTGAAGCCACACCAGGCTCCTCGTGGCACGAGCAGTGATGACCCTCCCTGCCTGCCCCCTCCTCCTTGTGCGAGCTGCCCCTGCCCTCTGAGGTCCGTGCCTCCTTTTCAGTCCTCTCCCTTGAAAAGCAGGTCAAACATCACGACAGTGCCTCCCTCTGCTCTCAGATTACTTTCTCCTCCACATAGCAGTCTCCTGGCTTTATCCAGAGGCTTGGGTCTTATTTGCTTATGGCGCTGGACTGAGTCACCCAGTGAGAGGCACTCCTGAACTTCTATCTCTGGGTCCTCTTTAGAGAGTTTGCTAAGGGTCTACCATGTGCCAGGTCCAAGATTTGGGCAGAGACCGGGGTGTAAAAATGGGCAAAGAAGGACTGAGGCACAACTACACAGTCTACAACAACATACTCACCTCTGACAGAAGTAGCCTGGAGGATTCCCTGGTGTCAAGAGGTTAGGAAAGGACACTCTCATTTCCAGGGGCGCAGGTTCAATCCTTGGCAGGGGAATTAAGATCCTTCAAGCTGCATGTTATGGCAAAAAAAAAAAAAAAAAAAAGGAAGTAGCCTGAGTGAGCAGAACATTCTTTGCTGGGCCAAGAAGACCAAGATAGAATTTAGTAAGAACCAAATAAATTGCAGAACAGTTGATACCTAAATGGGGAGAGGATGAATTCATTTAGTAACTATGAAATAAATCGCTTACTCCTTTAAATTATTATTCACTCAGCACGTATTATGTGCCAAGTGCTGTTCTGGGCATCTGAGACACAGCAAGGAACAAAACAGCTTGTCCTGCCTTTGTGGGAGGGACCAAAGACAGGCGTCCAGACTGGAGACGACTGGGGGCCACCGTGGGTTTGACAGTTAGGAAGGGCCTGCCCACCTTGTATTTCCAGCCAAACAGAATTAGTGGGCTTCCTAGGTGGCGCTAGTGGTAAAGAATGATCATTTTTCACAGAAATTTGCACACATCATGGGGCTTTACCTGTGGCTCAGGAGTAAAGAATCCTCCTGCCGTGCAGGAGGTGCCAGCTACGCAGGTTCGATCCCTGGGTTGGAAGATCCCTTGGAGAAGGAATTGGCAATCCGCTCCAGTATTTTTGCCTGAGAAATCCCACAGACAGAGGAGCCTAGAGGGCTACAGTCAATGGAGTCACAAGTGAGACAGGACTAAGCATGCAGGCAGGACATAGCCTTGCCTGGAATAAACACTAGGAACTGTAAACATAACCTTCATTTATTACTCTTTTACAAATTGAATAGTTTCAGTTTCTGTAAAAAGTGTGACAACTATACATTTTGGAAAATCACAGTCATCAGTAATTTTTACCTCTAGTCTGCTCTTCCTGTAGGAATAAGGTAAATATTCTGGTTTTAAAAAAGAAGAAAAAATTATGTTTTCTAGTTTTAGTGTAATTTCAATTCAAGAGTGTTAAATAAATTCTTAAATGTTAAGTGTCAACACAATTTTCAAATTTAGTTAAATCAGTGGATACCTAATGGTTGGTCTTTAATCATGTCAGCATTGGGAATACAGTCTGCCTTGGATTCTAATTTTATGTAATTGTCCTTTTGCAATGAGATAAGGATCCATGAAAAAAAAAATTGCAGCTTAGGCATTGTAAGGAAAGTACTAAAATTCTGGAAGCAGACTAATTTTTTATATAATTTAAAAAAATTTATTTTATTGAAGCACAGTTGATTTATTTGTTGTTTATCCACACAGTCTTGTCTGACCCTTTTGTGAGCCCGTGGACTGTAGGCCACCAGGCTCTCTGTCTGTGGGATTTCCCAGGCAAGAATACTGGAGTGGGTTGCCATTTTCTTCTCTAGCATCATTTTTTATATCATTTTTAAAGGATTTGTCTTAGAACATTTTAGAAACTTTAAGTAGAAAATTCAGCACCAAAACAAAATCTCTTCCTAATTTTATTGGACAAAGCTCTAATGTGTGAAATTCTTTCAGTCTCTGCCTTTAATACAGATCCTATGACTATATTTTAAGAGAGGAGAGATCTGCATCCTTTCACATCAGAGACTAAGTAGACTAGTAAATCACTAACAAACCACAGATGTTTTGATAGACTAAGTCAACTAGGCTTTGTATTCTTATAAACTGTCAGGTCTCTGGGACTTCAGGCTTCCCAGTTGATGCAAGTGGTAAAGAACCTGCCTGCCAATGCAGGAGACGTAAGAGAGATGCAGGTTTGATCCCTGGTCAGGAAGATCCCATGGAGGAGGAAATGGCAACCCACTTCAGTATTCTTTCCTGGAGAATCCCATGGACAGAGGAGCCTGGCAAGAGATCGAGCACACACACACACACAACTTCCCTGGTGGTCCAGTGGTTAAGACTCCATGCTTCCAAAGCAGGGGATGTGGGTTCCATCCCTGGTTGGAGAAGTAAGATCCCACATGCTATGTGATGGGGAAAAAAAAAATGTCAGGTCTGTCCTGAATACAGGGATTATCCCATGTCCCCAGAGCACTTCACAGGGGAACTTCTTAAAATGCAAGACCAGACTGAAGAAGCAAAATGCCCCAAGTTCACACTTAATGTTTTCTGATAAAATCAAGAGCATGTTTAAACACTCTCCTAGTGACTTTGTTTTTGATTATGAATATATCTCAACAAGAAAATGATGGCTGACTATTGCCAGCCAACCCCTTGAAAAGGCTGCAACAAAGGACAAAGAATCCAGAATGGGAGGTACTCCGCACTGCCTCCGATTCCTAACCAGCAGGTTCCTTTTCTATCTGGCTTCGCACAATTAAATTAAAATAATCAATCCTCAGTGCAGCCGTCAGACCTCAAAATAATTTTTCAAGGATTTGTATGCATGCACCACGTGCTTCTTGCCGACCACAGAACTTCTCCATGTTTCAGGGAAATCTGTTCCACATGCTTTCATTGCATCTGATATGGAAATATTCCTACAGAAAGGGCTGGTTTTCTTTACTTGTAATAGTGCAACATGGGAAGCCCCATCACTCTGGGTATAGAAATTAACTTCAGCATTAGCACTGTCTTTGCACCTGGAGAATCAATAAACCGAGAGACTGCAGGACCCCCAGTAAACTCACTGTCCCCGTGACCTGCTAGGGAGAGAGAAGAGTGCTCTGCGTTTCAGCATCTACGTGGCACTGCACCGATCAAAGCAAGGGCTCACTCTAGACTTGGCTCCTAAGACCACACAGCTTTGATTGAGTCTGTTTGGAAAAGAGGGAAAGACTGATATCAGATGTACACCCGAGCCTGCTGTGACAGGTTCCCAAGCCAAGGCAGGGGCTGCAGGGCCCAGGCAGGAAACTGGTGGAGAGAAAAGGTGGGCTCCGACCTGCCTGGGGGGCAGTTGTGTTCAGGTTTCCCCTGCAAAAATGGACATGGCTGGAATGTGGGGTGCAGAGAGGTGGGGGCGCATGGAAACTGCAGAGGAAGGCAGGACACAGATGGTGCAAAGTTAGTGTGAGGAATGAGAGGTCTGAAGCTCTGAAGGATGCCATGTCCCCTTTAAAGCGGTAAAGTGAAGACCAGAACTACTGTTTAGGAACAGAATTGAAAACTGGAGCCAAGCATCATTGCTGGGCTAGAGGGGGTGGTCAGGGACAGAGGCTGTGTCCTCAGCGAGGACAGAGACCTGGTGAGTAGATTTCTGGGAGAGCTTCCGAGTGGAAAGGGGCAGCCTGCAGACTCCGCTCTCTACCTGTTTCTTGTAAATGTTTCCAGCTGCTGAGCAGACACCTCTATACAATAGCCCCTCTTCTCTTCACATATATATTCCTAACATGCAATGAAGCATCTTTCCTGGAAAATTGGCTTCCTTTCTTCACCCCCTTGGGTTAACATTCTCCCCAGTACTGCCATCCTCAACTGTGCAATGAAAGTGAAAAAGAAAGTGTTAGTCGTTCAGTCATGTCCAACTCTTTGCAACCCCATGAATTGTAGCCCACCAGGCTCCTCTGTCCATGGGATTTCCCAAGCAAGAATTCTGGAGTGGGTTGCTATTTCCTCCTCCCAGTGATTGAACCTACATTCAGTTGAATTGAACTCCTGAGTCTTCTACATTGCAGGCAGATTCTTTACTGTCTGAACCACCAGGAAACTTAGTAACAATGCCAGCACCCACTTCTTCCCACATGTTGCCACTGTTTATCCCCAGTTCCCCCAGGAGCATTTCTCCTGCATGCATCAGTGGTCTCATAAAACCTCAGTTGATACAGGGTGTGCTGGTTCCGTTGCACATTATCTTCATCAGTGAAATGAACCCCCCTGGTGGGTCAGTGCTCTCATGCACCAGGTATACCCTTTACTACAGACTACTGCACCAGTCCAAGCCTCTATTGTTTTCTTGGCACCCACCACTCTTCCCCTGACTTATTACCTTATGATTTTGGTGAGAAGAGAGACAATCAGATTTAAACCAGCTTTCTTCAAGGAGCAAGTATATCTGGGTGTTCACTCACCCTGCTTCCCTGCCCACTGGGTTCTCTTCCGCTCATCCCAGAGGTGCTAGTCTTATCCCCCTCTCTCTCCAACACCTCCCCTCATGCGCTGTCCTCTTGCTAATCTCCTGGGACCTTGTTCTTTCAAGTATACCTTTTCTTTTTGCTATTTGAATTTCTCCTTTGATGTGCTCCATAAAAACACCCAGTGAGAATAATCATCATTACTGCTTATATGTTCTAAGCACACTGTTTTCATAACCCAGACATACATTCTATCGTCCCTTTATATGGAGAAGGAAACTGAAGTGCAGAAAAATTGTCACCTGCTTAACATCTCCAAGTTACTAAGCAAGGGAGCCAAAATTTAAACTCAGGCAGAAAGATTCAAGCACCCATCAACTTAGCAGCTGCATTGTGGCATCACTCAAAACTTCTTTCTCTGTTAAATGGAAAACACATTTCCACGAAAATGACCTTATTCTTTCCCCTTCCTCTTCTTTCCAAACCTTCCATCTTGTTTCTATTCCCTATTTTTGATTTCTCATCTCCCAGAGCTCCTCACTTTTCTGCAAACTGGCATCTCCACATCCACAGAAATGGCCTGTTGACAGCTCAGCAGTGGTTGTAAAGCTGTCCTCCCAACAATACATGGTCACCCAGTGGGGTCTCTCCCTGCTGACCCCTGAGTTCCCTTTTGCTTCCACTTCTCTGAAGACACTTGAGTGTGTGTTGTGTTATAACCTCAGCTTCCATGCACTCAGCCCGTTGTTCTTATCAGACTGCAAACTGCTGTGGACAAGGCTGTCCCCTCTAAGTTTTACATTGTGTATATAATACAGGCTGGATTCCCAGTACAGAGTGATTGACTGTGCATGACAGGCACTTGGCACCTCTGTAACTAACTGGATAGAGGTTGGTGTGAGTTGCATGCTCTTTTTTTTCTTTTCTACTCTAATCTGCCCTCTGTGGCTACTACCCCAGGTTAGTAAGTTTTCTCTTGGAAAGAGTGGAGAACTAAAGCCATCAAAGAGAATAAGAGGTAGAAGAATCCTTTTTTTCCCCCTGCAAGTGGTTTGAGTGTCCTGAGGTGCTCCAATGCACATCACTAAACAGAGTCTCCAAAAGAACCAGAGGGATCTTCGTAGCCACTATAGACTTTGACCAAAGAAATGTTTCACCACTTTCTGTTGTACTGGTGTATGAACTTATGGTTTATTCATCATTGTCAAAGACAAAATGAGGAAGAATACCAAGATGTGTGTCAAAACTCACTTTTTCTGGAAGCAAGTGAGCATGGGGTAAATGTTGTGCACAGTGATTCAGCAAAATTGATTTCCCCATGAAAGCTGCTGTGGCGCTTCTTCTGGGCCTGAGTCCTGTTATGTGGGTTTCAGTCCATGCTGGAACCCATCTCTAACTGACCTGTGGGTTTTGGTCTTTCCAGCTCCTGACGGCCCACCTCAGGAAGTCCACCTGGAGCCCATCTCTTCCCAGAGCATCAGGGTCACCTGGAAGGTAAACCCAGCAAGCACACATCCTCCTGGCACTTTTTCCATGGGGGTGGGTGGGGGGAGCCTTCATTCACATTAAGTATTATGATGCCAAGGCATGCGCACTTTTTTAACTTTTATTTTATATTGGAGTATGGTTGATTTTCTGGGCCTCCCTGGTGGCTCAGCAGTAAAGAATACACTTGCAATGTAGAAGATGTGAGTTCAATCCCTGGATTGGAAAGATCCTCTGGAGGAGGGCATGGCAACCCACTCCAGTATTCTTGCCTGGAGAATCCCATGGACAGAGGAGCCTGACGGGCTACAGTCCATGGTGTCACAGAGTCAGACACACCTGAAGCAGTGGTCATGCACGCATAGTTGATTTATTTATAATGTGTTTATTTCCGGTGTATAGCAAGTGATTCACTCACATGTAGGAAACTTTTGCTGTGCAGAGTTAGACTAAACACCTTTTTTACTAAAATCTGATCTGTGTATTTGTGGCAGATTCTGTATCTACAGATTGTAGTTGTTGGACCTTGTTCTCAGTCTCTGAATCGTGGTTGGGTCCTGAGTGACGGTCTTCATGCAAATCGGAAAACAGACAGGCGTGACTGCTCTCATGAATTTCATCCCAGTGGAAACATTTTCTAATTCCTCTTCCTAAATGCCAAACCGTGCACTTGTGGTAGACAGTTTGCCAAGTGGCAGAGAGGAGAGCAGTCCCAGTCATGCCCCTAGGTGGCGGTGGCCTCGAGCATGCCCAGGAAGGGGAGCGCTGGGCAGCTCGGTAGACTGCCTGCCAGGGAGCTCATTGCCAGCTGCTGGGACAGGAAGTCTGGGCCGCGGTACAAACAACCACACCGCTTGGCCTGCTGCTTCCTCCAGCTTACATGGTTTTCACAGCCAAACTCATTGAAGAAAGCAGCGTTGACCAATATTCTGGCCTGAACTCATCACACACTAGCATGCTGGGCAGTGCTGCCTCTGGGAGCCTACAATCATTTAGAGGGTAGGTGAACCTGCTTGGTTAATTAGTCACACCCTCCGTGTGACCTTGGAGCCGACCAGCTTCCTTCCAATTCCATTTTATCTAGAATGCCGTGGCTGGGTCAAAAAGTCTGCAAAGCCGCACCTCCTCTTCCACTTCTGGTTTCTGGTGTTGCACTTTGCTCTTACCTCGTTTGCTTCTTCCCTCTTTCCTCACCCTCTTTCCTGTGTTCTCCCTTAGAGAAGAGCTGCAGTGAGGTCTTTAACCCACACACCTCTCGTTCCCCTGAAAAACCTCATGCATTGCACCTCTTGTGGGTTTTTTTTTTTTTTCTTCTACCATCAGCTGTTTCATAAAATGACCAGCCTCTATGATACTACTACTAATAAAGGATTTTCCTGGCTGAGGTGGACACACCTTGGATGTAAACACATATCAATGCGGTCAGCCCCTTTGTGTTGGCTTTTTACAGGCTTGGCCACTGAGCTGTCATCCCTGTGGGCAGCATGCTGTCTGTTCAACTGCTCAGACAGGGCAGGCCAAGCCGGGTGGGAGGGGGCTGAGGGTCTTTGTGAGGACATCCGCCAGCCGTGTGCATCACTCGCCTGTGATGAGAGGCGCTCAGCAGGCCACAGTCCCCCACGCAGCCCAGCCATGCTGCAAAGCGAATGCTGACTCACTCTGTCTTGTGTTCAAGCCTGGGAACTTTCCCCCACCAGCCCTCCGCATTCTCTTGCATTTTGCCACTGAAAAGACCAGTTATTACACCAGGCCCTAGAGCTTTCTGTGTCCTGCAGGAGAGAAGTGTCTGTCCCCAGAGCTCTTATAACTAAAAATAGAAACTTCAGAGGCTTTAAAAGGTATTGTATCCCTTCTGTCTCTGTAGAGGAGCCACAGGAAAAAGTCAGTAGGCTGCAGTTAAATGTCTTCTGAATGTCAAAAGGATGAACGAGTTGCGGGCTATTGCAAGGAGGCCTTGCCTGCTTTCAGAACCAGCCGTACTGTCCTATTCACGGAACCTTGACTTATTTCAGGGTGGCAGGCTGCAGACAGAGAGGGCTGCCGTGGAGCTGTCATTTCACGCTGGCCTGATTGTGTCATGCAAGTGCGTCACCGGTTCAGTCTAACTGTAGGCGACACCAAGTGATCCAAAGTACCATGTGTTGCATAAAATAAGCCTTTATTTTATGGTATCAAAGCCCCAGATTTACATTTTGTGTCAAGAAGCTGATAGGAGGGACTTCCCCTGGCAATCTGGTGGTTAAGACTTCACCTTCCAATGCAGTGTTACAGGTTCAATCCCTAGTCAGGGAGCTGAGATCCCATATGCTACACAGCCAAAAAACCCAAACTTGAAAATCAAATTTTTCAAGAAAGAAAAATTTTTCTGTAAGAAATTTTAAAAAGACTTTAAAAATGGTCCACATCAAAAAAAAATCTTAAAAAAGAGGCTAACAGGAAAGGAGGTGAAAGAAGGAAGGAAAGAAAAGAGAGACATTGTATTAACTGAAGACATGTTAGTTGCTCAGAGGAAAGAACAGCTCTGGGCTTTAGGGAGGAATATAGCCAGTTTAGACACTAAACCTCCTGAAGGTCAACAGTAAGCACACAGTAAGATGCCCAAGAACTTGTCTGTATGATGGAAGATGAAGAAAATCCCATGGGCAGAGGAGCTGGCCAGGCTACAGTCCATGAGGTTACAAAGAGTTGGACACAACTTAGCAACCAAACAATAGCAACAATCTGAAAAATACTTTTAACTCTATAGAGTGCCTTATCTCTGTAATTCCAACAAATTGAGGCCTCATTACAATCTAGTCTGTATTTCAGAGATGAACTCTTACAGGGGAAAATGGCTTAGTTTGTCATTTAAAAACAAAACTGCCTTATTGCCAATGACCTTCATAGCAACACTATAATAAACAACAGATGCCACTTGACTTCTACATCCAGTGCAGTGATAAAGAATCTGCTTGCCAATGCAGGAGATGCAAGAGACACCCATTCAGTCCCTGGGTCAAGAAGATCCCCTGGAGAAGGAAATGGCAACCTGCTCCAGTCTTCTTGCCTAGAGAATCCCATGGACAGAGGAACCTGGTGAGCTACAGTCCATGGGGTCACAAAGAGTCAGATACAACTGAGGGATTGAGCATATACCCAAGGTGGCAGGGAATTGCCCAAGATCTGAGGGCTCCTGACTCTGGAGGACCCTTGCCTCTCTTGGCTAGCTGACTCTGCCAGCTGGGCTTATAAGCAATAAATGTGCTAATGTATGTGAGATGCCAAGACTGTGCTTGTGCATGGAAACGTTCAACAAATATTATTTCCTTTTCAGTGCCTTCTAACCTTGTGTTATAAATGTAACTGAGCCCCACTTAAGGTAAAGGAAATAAAGTTAACCTGTCCACTTTTACCTACTCCCACTTTCTTTCCAAATTGTAAAATTAACCTTGACATCACTGGGCATTAAGTCAACTTCCTTGCTTCCTCAGTCAGAGAAAATTCAAGAGCTGCCTTGAAATTAGTTTTACTTAATTTTTAAGCCCTCACTTTAATTTTTAACTCTCTCCTTAGGCTGTGAAAAATTACAAAATTTGCATTTCTTTTATGAAGTAATCAATTGGTTCTAGAGTTGAATTTTCAGCATTTTTATTAAAAATCCCAATGACCAACATGCCTGACAAATATTTAAGGAATTGTCAGCCCTTCTCATATTGGTAAGTTTAGCCTCTTTCCCTATAATGAGAGAAGAAAAATCCAAACTGATTTCAAAATGTCTTGATTATCCACATAACATAGGGCTATTCTCTCAACCTCTTTCAATTGACTAGAGCATAGGCTCTGGGGGAGAGGGCATCTTTTGTTGTTCTTTATATTTACAGTAGCAGCACAGTACATATTTGTTAAATAAATTCACGGACTTCTCTTTGTTCACCTTCACGTTAAAATATGCATGTCAGGAGAGGGTCCCTTTCCTTTGGAAAACTCTGGATGCCCTAAAAAGCCCTACACGACTAAGTTAACATCTTACTTTTTTGCACATGTATAAAATATACAGATGGCCTTCATGAAACCACTCATTGCTTATTTGCTTCATTTGGGGTGTACTCTGCCCCTGTCCCTACTCCCACTGGATCAGCCCTCTTGATTTAGCTATGCGATGGGTCTTTTCCTAGAACTCCAGTTCTCTACCCCAAAACAGAGCTGCCAACCTGCCTGCCCCCAAGGTCCTGGCTGGCCGCCCAGCCTAAGCAGGCAATCCTCGTAGTACCCAGCCTCAAAGGGCAGTGAGCAGATGCTGTCCAGCTTCACAAAGGCTGCTGAGCTGCCAAGAATGTGGGATGCCAGCCCACACCTGGGCATGCTGGGAAGACAGGTTGGCTGATTCCCAGCCCAGGAGGCTTGTCTCTTTCCAATCCCAGTGAAAAGGCCACTCCTCTCGGCTAATTTGCCCTGACAGGACATCAACGGAACTTGAACCAAGGGCTCAGCTCAGCGCCAGCTCCATCCATCAGCTGGCAGTCCTTTCCAATGCTGTCTTCTGAAGGTTTCACTTGGAGCCTGGATGGACCTGGTATAGTACAGAAGGCCTGAGGACAGACACTTTCCTTGTTCTGTTTCAGAACAGTTAGCTCATAAACAAGTTACTGACTGTTAGGGCACAGTAAACTTGGAGGTCAGGGTGATATGTGTGCATTGATTGTTGGAAGGTATTATCAGAAATGCAATTAAGAGTAATAAATAGGAACTTCGAGATTGGAATCAAAATAGCATTTTGGACATTGACTGGTGACCAGTCATAGGTCTTTATTTACATCAGCATCACATTTTACAAGTGGATTGGCTTCCAAAGTTTGGATATTAAGGTAAAAATTGCTTATGGCGGGGTAATATTACAATTTATTTGATTGTCTATTGAATACCCTAGGCATGATACCAATGAAACCTTGGTGTCATACATATGAGAATATTTAATATTTGCAGTGAAAATAAGGCTTCCCAGGTGGCACTAGTGGTAAAGAGCCCGCCTGCCAATGGAGATATGGGTCCGATTCTTAGGTTGACAAGATCCCCTGGAGTAGGAAACGGCAACCCATTCCAGTATTCCTACCTATAGAATCCTGTGGACAGAGGAGTCTGGCAGGCTACAGTCCATGAATCATGAAGAGTTGGACACGACTGAAGCAACTTAGCATGCCTGTGAAAATAAAGAGCATATGTAAAAATATAACTGGACAGGATTTTATTGCATTACATATAAAATATGATTAGCATTAGATTAAATGCATCTATGGCAGGTAAATTACAGATAATAAGAACATTCTGATACAGCATGAAAAGTACTGGATTAGACTTCAAAATAATTAGATATTACTCCCATCTCCACATTTAGTAGAAATGATCTTGAACAAGTAACTTGATTTGTCATTGCTGAAGCTTGAACCCTTCCATTAGGTCCAATTTGTGTCTCCTTTTCATTATGTCATAGACAGACAAACAACAGCACATGTAGCCTTGTCTGTAATCATCACTCTGTGCTGCCTTGACAGCCATGAAGGATGAAGGCCAGAAGAGCGTTTTAGGATATGCAGGCTGGTCCCTTGAATAACAACCCTGATTTTTTGCTCTACCCTGGATGCTGGCCCCTCTGATGCTCTGGACAGCACAGTCATTTCTAATAACAATTTTTTTGTTGTTGTTCAGCCTCTCAGTTCATGTCCAACTCTTTGCAACCCTATGGACTATGGCATGCCAGGCTTCCCTGTCTTTCACTATCTCCCAGAGTTTGCTTAAACCATGTCCATTGAGTCAATGATGCCATCCAACCATCTTGTCCTCTGTCACCCCCTTCTCCTCCTGCCTTCAATCTTTCCCAGCATCAGTATCTTCTCCAATGAGTCAGCTCTTCACTATCAGGTGGCCAAAGGTTTGGAGCTTCAGCTTCCTTCCAATGAATATTCAGGGTTGATTTCCTTTAGGATTAACTGGTTCGATCTCCTTGCAGTCCAAGGGACTCTCAAGAGTCTTCTCCAGCAGCACAGTTTGAAAGTATCAATTCTTTAGTCCTCAGGTTTCTCTATGGTCCAACTCTCACATCCATACATGACTACTGGAAAAACCATAGCTTTGACTGTATGGACCTTCATTGGCAATGTGATGTCTCTGCTTTTTAATACACTGTCTAAATCAGTCACTAAATGAATTCTTTTCTGGCTGAGCCTTGACTGTGTCCTTCATTGCCCCACAGAAACTTCCACCGTGCCCTCCTCACTCTCTCCCTGGTCTGAACCCAGGGCATCTCCCCTGTCCCTGCCAGTTCTCCCTGACTGACTCCACTGCCAGGCTCTGGGACAGTTAGCCATCACCCTTCTGGCATAGTTCATGTCTCAGAAGTCTTCTCTAGTTTTGCTGAGCTTCAGAGGCCACTGCCCCCGCCCCCCAGCAGCTGCCTGAGTTGGACATAGACCCTTAGGAAGGAGACAGAATATCTAGAGGCCCTGATGTTAGGTGGGAGTTATTCCTGGAGACCTCAGAGCTGGTAGATACAAACTGATCCTGGTCTGCACATGTGCTGTGAATGCCTCTGTAAGAGCATCAGCAGAAACCACTGGATAAACTTATACAGCTGGTGAGAAATACCCTATGTTGCTCCCAGAGAGTGAGATTTGCAAAGGACAGCAGAATTCAAAAAAAGTGGGGGTCTAGCAAGAGTAGCTACTCAACAGTTGTTTGTTGGTGGGATGAATGAATGAATGTGTGAATGAATGGATGAGATGGGAGCCACCCTTATGGGCAGTAGTTAACCTTAAGTTCAACCCACAACATTCTCCAAACCTGTTTCTAAAATTCTGCATTTGTGTTCCAAGCACACCCTTGGCTGCCATCTCCTCCTTGGCTGCCAAGTCTGGCTAGCCTACGGTGACCATCAGCTCCAAGGCCAAGTTCTTGGCCTCTCCAGATAGTACATAGTTCAAGCACTTTGTCATTCATGGTTACTTCTTGAGCTCCTTTTTTTTTTATTGTTTTTGCCATACAATGTCATGATATCACCATAGGTTTACATATACTTCCCCTCCGGAAACCCCCTTCCTCCTCCCTCCCCCCTCCCCCGGGAAATCTCGCTGCACCAGCCCCGAGCATCAATCCTGGGCTGGCGATTGATTAGACACATGACAATTAACATGCTTCAATGCCCTTCTCCCATATCATCCCACCCTTACCCTCATCCACAAAGTCCACGAGTCTATTCTATACATCTGTGTTCCTTTTGCTGTCTCGCATGTTGGGTTCTCGTTACCGTCTTTCTAAATTCCATATATATGAGTTAATATATTGTATTGTTGTTTTTGCTTCTGGCTTACTTCACTCTGGAAAATGGGCTCCAGTTTCGTCCATCTGAGTAGAATTGCTTCAAATGAATTTTTTTTTAATGCTGAGTAATATTCCATTGTGTATATGTACCACAGTTTTCTTATCCAATGGTCAGTTGATGGGCATCTAGGTTGCTTCCATGTCTTGGCTATTGTAAACAATGCAGCGATGAACATTGGGGTACACGTGGCTCTTTCAATTCTGGTTTCCTCAGTGTATATGCCCAGCAGTGGGATTGCTGGGTCATATGGCAGGTCTATTTGCAGCTTTTTAAGGAACCTCCACACTGTTTTCCATAGTGGTTGTACTAGTTTGCATTCCCACCAACAGTGTAAGAGGGTTCCCTTTTCTCCACATCCTCTCCAGCATTTATTGCTTGTAGACTTTTGGATGGCAGCCATTCTGACTGGTGTAAAGTGGTACCTCATTGTGGTTTTGATTTGCATTTCTCTGATAATGAGTGATGTTGAGCATCTTTTCATGTGTTTGTTAGCCATTTTTATATCTTCTTTGGAGAA
>ML664152.1:6291684-6325954 GCA_007570785.1 Antilocapra americana
GCAATGGGCCGTCCCTTCAGATGCCCGATGTCCTCTGCCAGCATTTAGATCCTGTTTTATGGAGTTTGCGCGGTCTTTAAAAGTTCTTTTGGTGTATTTATTGGGGAGAGAGTGGTTTCCCCGTCCTATTCCTCCGCCATCTTAGTTCCCCCTTCCCACTTTAGTATTCTTGCCTGGAGAATTCCATGGACAGAGGAGCCTGGTGGGCTATAGTCCATGGAGTCACAGAGAGTGGGACGTGACTGAGCAACTAACGCTTTCACTTTCCTTCAAATCTTGTCTGGATCTCCCATCTAGATAGATAGGCCACCATGTTACATATCAGCATGGAAGCCAGGTCTCAACTTGCACCCTTGTGTCCAGACTGGGACACACTGCCTAAGAATTCTCTCTGAACTGGCTGACCCAGGCCTTTGTTAAACAGCTGTGTCATGGGTCTGGTGTCTAGGTACCTCCTCTGCCTTTGTACCCTCCTCGTTCCCACCACTTACTTATATTCAGTAAGATACAAACCATCACCTCAGGTCATTCTTACCCATCACTTTTTTAGACCTCATAAATGCTCAGATGACCAAATCAGTCAATCCTAAAGGAAATCAACTCTAAATCTGATGCTGAAGCTGAGGTTTCAATACTTTGGCCACCTGATGGTGAAGAGCTGACTCATTGGAAAGACCCTGATGCTGGGAAAGATTGAGGGCAGGAGGAGAAGGGGGCGACAGGGGATGAGATGGTTGGATGGCATCACCAACTCAATGGACATGAATTTGAGCAAACTATGGGAGATGGTGAAGGACAGGGAAACCTGGTGTGCTACAGTCCATGGGGTTGCAAAGAGTCACATGACTGAGTGACTGAACAACAACAAATGCTCAGAACCAATCTCTTCTTTATCTACAATAACACTTTTTCAGAATGGCCACTGTGCTGAAGTCCTGATGTTGACAGGGCAGTGGATCAGATTTCAAATATCTTTTTAGGAATATTTGTGCTCCTGGTGCTTGCAGTCAAGTTCTTGGAAACCAGATATTTGATATGTCTGTGGTGACCATAAGAGGAGATGGAAGTGGTCAGTTCTTGCTGAATTGATGGTTGTTGTTGTTCAGTCACTCAGTTGTGTCTGACTCTTGGCAAACCCATGGACTGCAGCACACCATAGCTTTGACTATAGGGACCTTTGTCAGCAAGGTAGTGTCTCTGCTTTTTAATATGCTATCTAGGTTTTTCATAGCTTTTCTTCCAAGGAGCAAGTGTCTTTAAATTTCATGGCTACAGTCACCATCTACAGTGATTGTGGAGCCCAAGAAAGTAAAGTCTATTAACTATTTCCATTGTTTCCCCATCTGTTTGCCATGAAGTGATGGGACCAGATGCCATGATCTTAATTTTTTGAATGTTGAGTTTTAAGCCAGCTTTTTCACTCTCCTCTTTCACATTCATCAAGAGGCTCTTTAGTTCCTCTTCACTTTCTGCCATAAAGGTACTATCATCTGCATATCTGAGACTGATTATTGATTTTTTTCCCAGCAATCTTGATTCCAGCTTGTGCTTCATCCAGCTCAGCATTTCACATAATGTATTCTACATATCCATCTAGTCAAAACTATGGTTTTTCCAGTAGTCATATATGGATGTGAGTACTGACAAATTGATGCTTTTGAACTGTGGTGTTGGAGAAGACTCTTGAGAGCCCCTTGGACTGCACGGAGATCCAACCAGTCAATCCTAAAGGAAATCAGTCCGGAATATTCATTGGAAAGACTGATGCTGAAGCTCCAATACTTTGCTCACCTAATGGTGAAGAGCTAACTCATTGGAAAAGACCCTGATTCTAGGAATGATTGAAGGCAGGAGGAGAAAGGGACAACAGAGGATGAGATGGTTATATGGCATCACCAACTCAATGGATATGAGTCTGAGCAAGCTCTGGGAATTGGTGATGAGTAGGGAGGCCTGGTGTTCTGCAGTCTATGGAGTCGCAAAAAGTTTGGCATGACTGAGTGACTGAACTGAATTGAACTCTGCATACAAGTTAGGAGAGTGACACCCTTGGCATACTCCTTTCCCAATTTGGAACCAGTCCATTGTTCCATGCCTTGTCCTAACTGTTGCTTCTTGACCTGCATGCAGATTTCACAGGAGGCAGGTAAAATGTCTTATATCCCCATCTCATAAGAATTTTCCACAGCTTATTGTGATACACTCAGTCAAAGGCTTTAGCATAGTCAGTGAAGCAGAAGGAGATGTTTTCCTGGAATTCTATTGCTTTTTCTACCATTCAATGGATGTTGTCAATTTGATCTCTTGTTCCTCTCCCTTTTTTAAATCCAACTTGAATATCTGGAAGTTCTCAGTTCACATACTGTTGAAACCTAGCTTGGAAATTTTTGAGAATTACTTTGATAGCATATGAAATGAATGCAATTGTGCAGTAGTGTGAACATTTTTTGGAATTGCCCTTCTTTGGGATTGGAATGAAAACTGACCTTTTCCAGTCCTGTGGCCACTGCTGAGTTTTCCAAATTTGCTAGCATATTGAGTGCAGTACTTTAAAAGCATCATCTTTTAGGATTTGAAATAGCTCAGCTGGAATTCCATCTAGCTTTGTTCATAGTGATTTTTTTCTAAGGCCCACTTGACTTCTCCCTCCAAGATGTCTATCTCTAGGTGAGTGATCATACCATCATGATTATGAGTGAATGAAGGTGGATGAAGTGAAAAGTGTCAGTCATTTAGTTGTGTCCAACTCTTTGTGACCCCATGGAATGTAGCCCGCCAGGCTCCTCTGTCCATGGGATCCTCCAGGTAAGAATAGTAGAGTTGGTTGCCATTTTCTTCTCCAAGGGATCTTCCCAACCCAGGAATCAAACCTGGGTCTCCCACATTGCAGGAGGACTCTTTACCACCTGAGCCACCTTATGCAATGTTGACGGTGGATGGGAGAGTGCCAGTGGAGGACAGAGAATGGAGAGGACTTCTTGGGTGGAGACAGTCACAGGAGGCTCCCCAAGGAGTTAGAAGTTGAGCTGGCCATGGGATGAGTCAGGTTTTGACAGTAGAAAAAAGGAAGAAATGCGTTCTCTGATGGGGACTTTCATGAGATGGGAAAGTGTAAGAGAGCTAGGATCCCCATGCTTACTCAAGCATTTAAAGAGGCTCTGAGGTGAATGGACATCCAGGGGATGTTAGTCAGGAAACACTGCCATAGGGCTCAGAACTCAACAGCAGGTACTGCTCAGATTGAGGTGAGGGAGAAGGAGGGCATGATCAAAGTGGCTTCTCAGAAATCTGTCTTCTCCAATATCTTGCAACCCAGATTCAAACGTGTTTCAGGACCCCTATCTGATTCTTTCTTCTATGTTTCTTCCTGTTCTGTGCTTAGTCGCTCAGTCATATCTGACTCTTTTGCGACTCCATAGACTGTGGCCCACCAGGCTCCTCTGTCCATGGGATTCTCCAGGGAAGAATACTGGAGTGGGTTGCCATGCCCTCCTCCAGGGGATCTTCCCAACCCAGGGAGGAAAGACAGATCTCCCACATTGCAGGCATATCCTTTACCATCTGAGCTACCAGGGAAGCCCTACTGTCTTCCTATTCCACCATTAACTCCGTTTGCTTAGTTTCATGAACACAATTTTTTTTGACCCATTTACTCAATTGTTCTTCGAGGCTATTTAACAGCCATAGAAGGGTATGCTAAAAAGTGTCTTCCCACTTGAATGCCTTCTTTTCACATCAGCCAACCATCTCGCTTTATTCCAAGTGGACACATGCTCCAGGAAGTCATGTTTCAGTATCATCCAAAATAGTTTTTAAAGTAAGGGGTGGACTTTGTGGATGAGGGTAAGGGTGGGATGATATGGGAGAAGGGCATTGAAGCATGTTAATTGTCATGTGTCTAATCAATCGCCAGCCCAGGATTGATGCTCGGGGCTGGTACAGCGAGATTTCCTGGGGGGGAGGGAGGAGGGAGGGGGGTTCCGGAGGGGAGGCATATGTAAACCCATGGTGATATCATGACAATGTATGGCAAAAACAATAAAAAAATAAATAAATAAAGTAAGGGGTATTACATTATGACCCAACTTGTCTTAGGATGATATGAAACCTGCCACCAGACAAATGGGTTGAAGTTCCTCTATGGGTCCACACCCCTGTCCTCACCCCACTGTGGCTTGTTGTCCATACAACTCAGAGTCACTTTCATCACAACCCCCAAAATGTACAATTATAGTGTATAAAATTCCTGCATTTATGGACTTTTAAAATACATCTGATGTTTCTCAATATGAATATAAACCCTCAAGAATTTCTTTAAGGTTAACACATCCCTAAATGTAAATCTGACTAGTTAACCTACAAATTAATAATAGAACTTAAACTTTGCCTGCAATAGTTATAATTTTCCCTTATTTTTGTACATGAAAACATAATACTTTCTATTTGTGTGATTTGTTAAATTTTTTTATTATTTTTTTTGTTTCATGCAACTTTATAAACCTAATTATCAAGCTTTTCAAGAAGGAGAGAATTTATTGGGGCTGAGTGGTGGAAATTAAAGACAACTCTTAGGAAAACCTGGGTTAGAATTCCAACTCTGCATTTTCCTTGAAGAATATGTTTTTAACCTCTTTGACCTTTAGTTTCTTCCTCTGTAAGAAGGAGAATGATACGTCTTGGGGTTATTGTGACAATAAACAGTGATAGATAAAGATAATCTCACTTATTACACTGGGAAAATCACATTCTCAATAGGTGAAGGTGACAGAGACAATGGAATGGAGGAGGTGGTGGAAGGATAATGGTGACTAGAGGCAGTGATGTTGGCTCTGAGTTAGTGATAGAGGCGATGGTGGTCATAGTGATGCTGATGTGAGTGTCAGTGGTAATGGTAATGGAAGTGTTGGAGGTACAGCAGCGATTTATTGGTGGAGGTGGTGATAAGAATGGTTGTAAACGTGGGAGAAGTGGAGATAGCGCTAGGTAGTGGAGATGGTGGTGATGTTGGTACCCGTGGTGGCAATGTTGGTAGTGATGGTCTTGATGCTTGTGCTGGACGTGGTGGTGGTGATGGAGGTGGTGGTCATGCTGGCGATGAGGTGGTGATGCTGGTGATGAGGTGGTGGCAGTGGTGAGTGATGAGGACTTTCACAGAGCATGAAGTAGGAGCACTGGTTAGAAGTAGTGGTGTTCACAGCGGCAGTGGTGATGTTGATGATAAAGAGTCAGTGGTCCAGGCGGCAATTATTGCTTGGTGGTGGTTACCGTGGTCATGGTGAGAGGAAGCTATTGTTGTAATTGAATTAGAAAGAGAAATAACCTAGAGATAGTTTTAGCACACTAGCTTTTATTAAAACTGCTTTACTGGGATGAAGTTAGGATACCATCCCAGTCACTGTTTTAAGGTTATAATTCCATGGTTGTTCATATGCTTACAGAGGTGCACAGCCATTACCAGAATCTAAATTTATAAAAATTTCATACCCCACAACACAACCCGAACCTGCTGGTAGTCACTCCCCATCCCCCGTACGCAACCTTTCTAGATGGTTTTCAGAGCCTCTGGAGGCCTGCGAGCTGTAGAATCAGAAATGTATGATTCATTTGTAAGAAAAACCCATCACTTATTTCTCAGATGCAACAGTTCCTTCTGCATGATACCTAAAGATTGCATTAAAGCCCCGGGAAGAAAAGAAGTGAGCTCACTTCAAACGTATACCTTCAAATAACTCACCTGAATCTGTTCAACATATATCTCTTCAAAATCAGAATATCCAGAAACCTGGAGGAGAATTCTCTCCCTTGTTCTTTGTGATAAACACAGTCCCTTAAGTTAGCTACCACATCTGAAAAAATAACAACAAATAATGCTATCTCAGTAACAGTCAATTGAAACACAACTCCTTGAAATAAGACGCCCATCCGCTTCCAGGACTTCAGTCCAATAAACAAACTTAAACAGATGCACTGTATCACAAAGGTTAATTTGTGGTAGGAAATACGTTACAAAAAGCAATATCCTCCACAATGGAAAAATGGTTCAATAAAACATGGCATATGATTTTTAAAGACCATAAATATGAAATATGATCATACTAGCCTATTAAGTGAGAAAAATCAGACACCAAACTCTGCAAAGTATGAAGACGACCATGTGGGAAACAAAAACAAATTTCAACTTTACTTAGAGAGATAGGAATGCTATCAAAATTTGAATAGCAATTACATAGGAGGGTTGGCTATATACTTTTAGTATTATAAAAAATATTTTCTACAAAATATTTTGCAGAAGAACCTAATAAACAAAAATAACCTTCCTACTGCTGCAGATTAGCAGAACTAAAATGTATTTCTATGAAAAATGTAAAGAATGTTATATTTATTCTGTACAAAATATTTAAACTTAACAGGACAAAAACCTCTGTGTTGCCTATCATATACTTAGCTAGTTAGAGTGTGTTTTCACCCATGGAGAGAGAAAAAAGGAAGCTATCTCTACCTACCTGTGCAGCCAGATCACAGGTGTGATTAATCTCCCTAAATCCAAGAGGAGAAATGTCAGCCAGCAGGGCCCTCTGCTTGCAGAAGATGCAGCTAAACTGGGTGCTCTGTGTAAATGCTCTCTTGTGGGCATTTACCTCCTACCTGACCAGACTCCACAGCTCCTGTCCTGGGATCCAGACTTGGCATTTATGGACCCTTAAATTGTCACAGGGAGCCCACTGAAAAATTAGACTACTTTATAAATTAAAAAAAAAAAATTTCTTTACATTTGGGTGAGTGATGTATTTAACATGAAAAAACTATGTGAAATAGGAGGAATGTCTTTGTTTTATACTTGATTTATCCATGGCTTTTGGAGGGAAATTAATTTTATTAATTGGCTAAATTGTTACCTGGTTAATTGGTTAAGCAATTGAGGTAAAACAAATTCCAGGTAATGGAAGTCTCAAAATCTGAAATCTTTAGATCTGATGTTTAGCAAAGCGAAAAGCAAGATGAAAAGTTGTGGTTCATCGATGCAAAACAGGAAAGCACAGACATCAACTTCTGATAAAAAAAAAAAAAGGTATGAGCTTTTACATCAAGGTCTGTAAGTTCCAACTTGACTGCAGAAGTGATGGTTTCTAGGGCTTTTTTTTTTTTTTATATCTATTTAGACTATGTAAATGCATGAAACCCAATGGGCTGTTGAGAAAAGCAACGGGATCCAAGAGAACAATAAATGAGGAAACTTGCTTGGAAAAAAGCATCTTCTGACTGCTTCAGACCACTCTCATTTCACCACTTTCTGGACGCCTCCTAGCCTCCTGTCCACTGCCACACGCTTGGGCACTTCAGATTTCTCTACAGCTTCCTAAGTGTTTATTTCCTCTCTCCAGCAGGGCTGTAAACATTTTCAGGGCTGAGAAAGCTTTTCAGAGCCCTGAGGGATCCACAGCTTGTACTGAAATACACACGTGTCCACAGACACATTCACACGCATACACATATATGCTCATACATATGCACACACAGACATAATACAGATACATACTCACACATATACCCACATATCTGTTGATTGCCTGAAAACTTTTAATACCTTTATCACTATAGAGCACCACTTTGATGCTGTTCTTAGAACATACTTGAAAAAAGTCTGGATTCTTTAAAAAAAAAAAAAAATTCCACAAAGCAGTGAAAACCATTCTGTCTACTACTAGACTGACCCCTTTATCCTTATCAGAGAGGAGCTAGCCCCAGCCTTCCCTTGCCCAGCATAAATCACCATAAAATGATTCCAGAATGACTCAGACCTTAATGAAAGAGATTTGCCTCCTTGCCAGGGGTGGACTCCCATTCACATTCAGCTTTCAACCTGAAAACACCTTGATTCTGGAATATTCCATTAGAGTGTAAGCCCCATGCAGGCAGGGACCTTTTTGAAAAAGTCACTTCTGTTCCCCAGTGCCTGGGACCATGCGGCAGAGTGGAGCTCAGTCGATTTTGCTGGGTCTCACCAGATGATGGTTGATGTAGGCTGAGGTCCCACAAACTCAGTCTGTCTTCTGAAACCCCACCACCACTTAGAGAAGCCAGCGGCCCAGCAGCTTGACAGAGGGACAGGGTGCACAGGCTCTGCAGTGGATTCCCCTCCTGCCTCCTGTTTGTGTGACCTCCTGTGTCCCTGAGGGCCCTGAGGTGCTGTGTCCCAGGCTGTGGGGAGGGCTGGGCGTATCCACGCAGGTGAAAGCAGAGCACCTGGCCACAAGCATCCTCTAGGAATGAGTTCGCTGCTATAGCTGCTATTACTACAGCCACGTCTATATGATTTTCATACTTACTCCATTTCATTTTCGTCTCCCTGTGAGGGAGGCAGGCGCTGGTTTACCTCCTGTCCCACCTCAAGTATTCTTTTTTTCTATACAACTTTTTTTTAATCAGAATGAAGTTGCTTTACAATGTCACGTTAGTTTCTACTATACAACAATGTGAATCAGCTACATGTGTACGTATATCCCCTCCCTCTTGGACCTCCCTCCTCGCCTCGCCCTCCCGCTTCCCAACCCTCTAGGGCATCACAGCACGCAGCTGAGCTCCCTCTGGTATACAACAGCGTCCCACTAGCTGTCTGTTTTACACATGGTAGTGTATATATGTCAGGGCTACTCTCTCAATCCGTCCTACCCTCTCATTCCCTCCTGTGTCTGTATGTCCGTTCTCTACGTCAGCATCTCTATTCCTGCCCTGCAAATAGATTCATCTGTACTATTTTTTATTTAGATTCCACATATATGCGTTAATATATGGTATTTGTTCTTCTCTTTCCTGCTTAGGCTCCCAAGAAACATTTGCAAAACGGGATTATCCGTGGCTACCAGATTGGTTACCGGGAGTACAGCACCGGGGGCAACTTCCAGTTCAACATCATCAGTATCGACACCACTGGGGACAGTGAGATTTACACCCTGGACAACCTCAACAAGTTCACCCAGTACGGCCTGGTGGTGCAGGCCTGCAACCGGGCTGGGACAGGGCCTTCTTCTCAGGAAATCATCACTACCACCCTCGAGGACGGTAGGCGCCTGGCCCTCTGTGGGCTCTGCAGGGGTGATGTCAGCCTGGCCGGTTGGGACCGGGGCTTTCTTCCAGCTGGGAGGATGTCCTGATTAACTGGCGGGCTGCTTGGATTCGGCGCCCTGGACACATCTTAATGGAAAATCCGCATCTACTCCCTTTTCAGCATTTTCCTCCTGCATTTCAAGCCCAAGAGGTGGGCTTCTCCCAAGTGAATCCAAGCCTCTCCCTCTGACTGCAGCAGTCTGGGCACAGTGTAGCAATCTGATTTTCTAAAAATTTCTCATAAGTCAATGTTAAGGAGGGCTTTCCCCGCGCTCCCCCCCCCCCGCCTTTTTTCTTTCTTTCTTCTTCTCTTTTAATCATTGCTTTTTATTTTCAAGCATTCTAAGACCAGAGAACAGACATGAGCAGGCTTCCTGGAGCAAATCGCACGGTGACCGCGCGCCTCCTAGTGGCCAAAAATGAATTAATGCACTTTCCCACGTTGACAGCCTAAAAGCTCATATTCTCCCACAGTGCATGAAAATCAGGGTGTCTAGAAGCATCATCGTTTAGGTGCAGAGGCCAAATACAGAGTTAGCTGTAGCAGGAGGTGGCAGATTTTCCTGAAAAAAGCTTGCATGACAGTTACCTTTTGTGCTTTGATAACACACGTGGTAACTTGCATCTAGAATTTCTGACCTGAAGAACAACTGAGGGAAAAAAAAAAAATCTCGACTATTTTTATAGGGACATCTAGTAAACAGAAATCCAGGATTTTCTTTCCATCTTCATAGTCCTTGCAGTTGTGTTTAAATAGGCCCCTGGGTTTTCACTTTTATGTTTATTTTTCATTGATGTTTGTGATTCACTCACTATTTCCCCCCTTTCCCAGTCATGATGTTTAAGGTTTGCATAAACTCGATGTGAAATATCCTTCTAGCCTCTATCCGAGTCCATTTCTCTTTCCTCTGATGTATGGTCTAGGATTGAAAGGGGCACTGCTGGGGTTGGAGCAGTAAGTATGACACACCTGCTTTTGAGCTTTCAATTTACACTCCAGATATTATTCAACACCAGGGGACTTACTGTATTATTGTTGTTCTGTTGCTAAGTCTTGTCCGACTCTTTGCCAACCCATGGACTGCAGCACATCAGGCTCCTCTATCCTCAGCTATCTCCAGGAGTTTGCTCAAATTCATGACACTTGAGTCAGTGATGCCATCTAACCACCTCATCCTCACAGCAGTTTGCAAGAATGATGGGGAAATAAGCCAGACCAGCAATGGTCTTTAATTCATGCAATAGGGTCAGAAGTGTTCTCAACTCTCTAAGCTGGGGGTGAGCTGTTTTAAAGTGAAGCAGTTATTCTGCAAAGAGAGACACTGGAAGTCATATGAAGTCACTGTATTTTACCAAGTTATCCTATTTGTACAGGAAACTGGTACTCATTTTCCCCCTTAATTTGGGGGGATTGAGTGCAATTTTTTTTCGTTTGCTCGCACTTTTGAAATATTAAACTCATGTTGCTTATTCAGTATCGGTTTGCTAATTAAACCACCAACAGTTTTTATAGAGTCTAATTATCTCATTTCAGTGCCCAGTTACCCCCCCGAAAATGTCCAAGCCGTAGCAACATCACCAGAAAGCATATCAATATCCTGGTCCACGCTTTCCAAAGAAGCCTTGAATGGAATTCTCCAGGGGTTCAGAGTCATTTACTGGGCCAACCTCATGGATGGAGGTAAGAGGATTAAGATGGGTGATGGAATTTCTACATACCACCTCCTGCCCTCGGATTCAGTACAGGCTGGGCACTGTTTTGTCGCTGGGTACTTTCCTCCTTCCTCACACCGTTCTGTTCTTGTCTCATATCTGACATTTTAACAGGTGTGTGCAGCTGCTTAAAACACTGGTGCTGGTGTTCTAGTCCCTAAGTCACGTCTGGCTCTTTTTTACGACATCATGGACCCAAAAAGCTCCTCTGTCCATGGGATTTTTCCAGGCAAGAATACTGGAGTGGGTAGCCATTCCCTTCTGCAGGGGATCTCCTCGACCCAGGGATCAAGTGTATGTCTCTGGCATTGCAGGCAGATTCTTTACTGCTGAGCCACCCAGGAAGCTCTTTTAAAACATCATATACTTTCCAAATTTGAAGGATAGGAGGGGGTGGCTGGCACTTGGGATATCTAGGAATAGATGTGTTTTCCTAATTATGAGTATCTATGTCAAGCCTCTGCA
The DNA here is from genome assembly GCA_007570785.1 of Antilocapra americana. Classification (NCBI taxonomy): domain Eukaryota; kingdom Metazoa; phylum Chordata; class Mammalia; order Artiodactyla; family Antilocapridae; genus Antilocapra; species Antilocapra americana. The sequence goes on from ML664152.1 coordinate 6,302,968, forward strand.
GGCAGCACCAAAACCTTGATCTGTATCTAGAAAGTTCTACGTAACGTGTGTCCTAAAAGACTGACCCCTTCCTGTTCCTGACAGGACTCAGCAGGGAAAGTCCTTGAGCTCCTGCAGTTGAACTGAAAGGGGTTCAGCGAGAATACTGGAACCAGAGGGTATTATTATCCCTGCGAGGAGACATTTTATCCCAAACCCCCCATTTTTGGCTCCTTTCTCTTTTTCCCCCACTTCTCCATCCTCTCTTTCTTCATTCTTCTTGTTTCTTTCTTTCTTTTTTAAAAAATTCTTTCTTTGATTTCAAATTGTAGGACAAAATTCTCCTGTTTAAGAGCAGGATGTAGCACAAGAGAGGGTCAGCTCGGAGGGTAGCAAGACTGGGGCTCCAAGCATCTCAGGCAGAACACGGCTCTGTATCTCCGCTTGCAGAGGCTAAGTGCCCCTGAGCCAGGCTGAGCCCCACTCCAGGAGCAGGACAGGCTCATCCTGAACTGCAACCCTAACAGGAAAGGCCCTGCTCTCCGCTTGTGGACCAAGGCTGGGGCCTCCCATGCCTTCACCCTCCTCAGGCCCTGTCTCCAGCTTCCTTCCATCACCTCAAGCCCCCAGGGTGTCTCCCCCACTTGTCTGGGGCTTTCTTGAGCCCTTCTGACAGTCCCAGCCGAGGTGCCTGGAGCACCTCCCACCTCTGCTCCCACCTGGGTCTGCTCTGACACCAGGTCACTGTCCTCACCCAGGTGAACAGAACACACGAGCCTCAAAGGCTGCAGGGATCTTCTCTTGTGCTCAGTAGCTCAGTTGTGTCTGACTCTTTGTGACCCCATGAACTGTAGCCCGCAGGCTTCTCCGTCCATAGCATTTCCCAGGCAAGAATACTGCAGCGGGTTGCTATGGTGCGAGAATAAAAGACGGGAGACACCTCAGCAGAGGCAGCTTAATTAATGTGCTAAGTATGTAGCTGGGTCTGAGGCTGACTGAGCTGTTTATGTCTGTAACCAGACTTGCATCACAGAGCTGAGGATCAGCCCCAGTTCCTCCTGGTGTCCAGGGTAGCACTTTGCACAACGCCAGCAGGGGGAGACATTGATTCACCTTCTGAGCATCTTCTCTGTGCGAAGCTCCTGCCGGATGCTAAGGATGCAGCTCATCTCAGATGGATGCTCCTCTAGTGAGATGGGGAGGATGCGATAAATAGAGAACCACAAGCCCAGTAATGCAAAACCAGCCCCACCGAGGGATGGAGTTAAACAGATGATTCACTTCACCTCATCCCCCAAAAAATAGCTTTAAAAATTCCCATGAATGTCAAATATGTTGTTGTTTAGTTGCTCAGCTGTGTCCAACTCATTATGACACCATGGACTGTAGCTCTTCTGTCCATGGGATTCTCCAGACAAGAATCCTGGAGTGGGTTACCATCTCCTTCTTGGGGGTGTCTTCCTGACCCAGGGGATCAAACTCATGTCTCCTGCATTGGCAGATGAATTCTTTACCATCTGATCTACCAGGGAGGCCCCAGATGTAAAGTAAATAGCGAAAAAAAAAATTTCAAATTATCTATTTTACTGACATAGTACCATAATATGTAATTTCTTGTTCTGATTCTAATCCTCATATTGAGTCAAATTAAATTAAACACCCTAACCAACATACCTGAAGTTAGAATTATCCTAAGATTGTTCCTTTTTTGGTTCTTTTTAGAAATATTCCCATAATCCAGTGGTGACTATTCATCATATTTTCACATTTCACTCATATCTGCTAATAGTGCCTATTACCATCTTAGTTCTATGATGGATGATGTGGTTAATATGGTCTAGTCAACCATATTATTTTAAAGCTTTAAAAACTTGAATATTTAAAAAGTAAAAGACTTTGAATAAAGAATGGTTGGAAATGCCTATAGTTTCTAAAGATACTTTTACTCCCTGTATGAAGACCAAGGTGATGTGACTCATTGCCTAGTGTACGAGTTCTACACTTAACCTCCAAATGAAAAACACTCTCAGAAATAAGCCTGCTATGAGCAGCCACATCTTACTGATGCCCCTGAGAGCTAACATTTGGGAATTAGCAGGAATGGCATGGAGTCATGGATTCTTCTGCACGAACTCCTCAGCCTGTGGCTCCGAGGACCCACAGACACGGAAGACATAGTGTCTGTGTAAAGGTTATACCTGCTAAGCTGGAGGACACACCTCACACTCGGGCAGGCTGAGAAAGACATTGTTACTGCCCCTGCGGTTAGTATCTTCCCCAAATACTTCCAAAGATACGCAGAAAAAAGCATTTTCCTCTTGCTAATATGACCATATGAAACAAAAATGGTTAACTCACTTGCTAGGACAGTTAAATATGCAATATGTCCATGAAATTTCTGAGTATTTTATTACCTGAAAGTCAAAGAATGTTAAAGACAGAAGCAGCTTCTCTGAGATTACTGGGAAACTGGCCCCATTTCACCTGAATCTGACTGCTTTTCAACCCTCCTCTCTTTCTTCCAGACAAAAGAGACAGATTTTTGAATCAAAGCAACACTTAGGTGCCAAACTGGGCTTCTAGTGTGATGCTGGCAGATCAGGGAGATGGGTGGGGGGAGTCCTCTCCACCCTGTTTTGATTCTTCCTGAAAACCCTTTAAGAATGAGGGAGGGTATAAATAAATATATGAAAAGCATTTTGCTTTAAAGCATGAAGTTTAAAAAAAACTTTTGTACTATAAATAGTATGGTTTCTGAACTTGTTTTCTGTATTCATTTTATATCATTTCACTCATGATGTCATGCATTGGAGAAGGAAATGGCAACCCACTCCAGTATTCTTGCTTGGAGAATCCCAGGGATGGCAGAGCCTGGTGGGCTGCGTCTATGGGGTCACACAGAGTTGGACACGACTGAAGCCACTTAGCAGCAGCAGCAGCATGATTTCAACTGAACACCTTTTCTTGCCATGTATTTTTAAAGTTTATTTTATTGAAGTATAGTTGATGTACAATGTGTTAATCTCCATTGTACAGTCCCATATATATATTTTAAAATTACTCCACTGGGACTGTGAAAAGTAAATGGTAGAAATTGATGTTTAAGCCATAAAGAAGACCAGGAGCTTAAACAAATAACAAACGAAGCACACTGTTTGCATTTGGCTTTTTTCATAATTCTCCTTTTTATTTCTTCTGCATGGGCTGGTCATGAAAATACCCTTGAAATGGAGGGAATGAGATGTTTCTGTGGTTGATTCAGGGGCTCTGGAGATTTTTTAAAATGCTTGGGGTTAACTTTAAATAGGGGTTTGATCTGCAGAACTATTCGTGGTTCATGATAAATTCATTCACCCAAATAATGTGGACCCCAGTATGAGTCAACATCCAAATACTAATTCCAATTAGTGTGGCAACTCATGATACAATGTATTAAAAAGATCAGGGTACCCCACTTTGCCCTTCTCCTCTCAGCTCTTCTCTTCTGCATCAATGTTTCTCACCCAGAAACAGCCAGCACCTTTGGCATGCCTTCCCCTGGGCTATAATTAGAGGTCGTATTTTCCCTGTGACATAGAGACCCTGGGCCCTTCTTAAAGATAAAGGCAAAAAACATAAAACCAGAGGTCATATGATGTAGTCTAGTTCTCATAACTAGCCCTGGCACACAACCCCCGGGAGCCCCTTCCCTGAGTTGCATTATATTTTCCCTGATTGTGTGAGTGTGTGTGTGTATAATCTTTGTTGTTGTTCAGTCACTCAGTCATAGCCAACTCTTTGCAAACCCATGGACTGCAGCACACCAGGCTTTTCTGTCCTTCCCATCTCTCAGAGCCTGCTCAGACTCATGTCCATTGAATCAGTGATGCCATCCAACCATCTCATGCCCTGTCTTCCCCTTCTCCTCCTGCCTTCAGTCTTTCCCAGCATCAGTGTCTTTTCTTATGAGTCAGCTCTTCATATCAGGTGACCAAAGTATTGGAGCTTCAGTTTCAGCATCAATACTTCCAATGAATACTCAGAGTTGATTTCCTTTAGGAATGACTGGTTTGATCTCCTTGCAGTCCAAGGGACTCTCAACACCACAGATAAAAAGCATCAATTCTTTGGCACTCAGCCTTCCTTATGATCCAGCTCTCACATCCATAATGACTACTAGAAAAAAACCATAGCTTTGACTATACAGACCTTTGTCAGCAAAGTAATGTCTCTGTCTTTTAATATGCTGTATAGGTTTGTCATTGGAGAAGGAAATGGCAATCCACTCCAGTACTATTGCTTGGAAAATCCCTTGGACCGAGGAGCCTGGTAGGCTGCAGTCCATGGGGTCACAAAGAGTCAGACAAGACTGAGCGACTTCACTCACTTTAGATTTGTCATAGCTTTTCTTCCAAGGAGCAAGGGTCTTTTAATTTTGTGACTGCAGTCACCATCTGCAATGATTTTGAAGCCCAAGAAAATGAAGTCCATCTCTATTTCCATTGTTTCCGCATTCATTTGCCAAGAAGAGGTGGGACTGGATGCCATGACCTTCGTTTTTTGAACGTTGAGTTTTAAGCCAGGTTTTTCACTCTCCTCTTTCACGTTCATCAAGAGGCTCTTTCATTCCCCTTCACTTTCTGCCATAAAGGTGGTATCATATGCATATCTGAGGTTACTGATGTTTCTCCCGGCAATCTTGATTCCAGCTTGTGCTTCCTCTAGCCCAGCATTTCTTGTGATGTACTCTGCATATAAGTTAAATAAATAGGGTGACAATATACAGCCTTGACATACTCCTTTCCCAATTTGGAACTAATCTGTTTTTCCACATCTTGTTCTAACTGTTGCTTCTTGACCTGCATACTGGTTTCTCAGGAGGCAAGTCAGGTGGTCTGGTGTTCCCATCTCTTGAAGAATTTTCCACAGTTTGTTGTGATCCACATAGACAAAAGCTTTAGCATAGTCAGTGAAGCAGAAGTAGATGTTTTTTCTGGAATTTTCTTGCTTTTTCTACCATCCAGCAGATGCTGGCAATTTGATCTCTGGTTCTTCTGCCTTTTCTCAATCCAGTTTAAACATCTGGAAGTTCTCGGTTCATATACTATTGAAGCCTGGGTTGGAAAATTTTGAACATTACTTTGGTAGCATGTGAAATGAGTGCAATTGTGCAGTAGTTTGAATATTCTTTGGCATTGCCCTTCTTTGGCATAAACTTTGTCACAATGTAAAAGTTTCTAAATCTGAAAAGATCTTGATGAGAGCTATACTTGCATTTTTTTTCATTAGCATTTGAGTTTTTTATGCTACTCCCATTGACCTATATTATCTATGTTCAGGAAAATGAAAATTATAAATGAATAATGGAATGGAAAGAGGTCTGATGGCCACCTAGGAAAGACTTTTCTTTCACAGGAAAGAATTTCTAACCCATCTGAGGATAATGATTGTCAACTTTCCAAGTGCATGGGGACTACAGAGGAGCAGACATTCTTCTCATTTTCACCAGCCATCTGCTATGACTTCTAAACTGTGGCCCTTGAAAGTCTGCCGCTGGCTGGTAGCCCCAAGGAGACACTGGACCTCAGGCACCTTTGGGGGCTTGGGGGGCTGCATCCTTGCCCTGCTCCCCCATGCCACAGCAAAGCATCCTGCCTCCAGAACTTGCCCATGAGCTGCTCATGGTGGAAACAGGTCTTGGGCTCCTATTGGGTCCGGGGCCATGCCTGAGACCCACTGTTTCTCCCCTCCCCTCCCCTCCCAACCATCATCAAACACAGGGGCCTCTGGCATGGGAGTGACAAACCTCGACTACCCGCTGCTTTATAAGAAATTCAGCTTTCCTACTATGTCCAGTTCAGCCCTGATATCGCCTTTTGATGACAAAAGGTAAAAACAGACATTCATAGTCACCATAACCACAAAATAACTGACCACTAACCTCCAAACATCCATGCAACATGCTAGGAGGACAATAGAGCAGAACAAAGAGCCAGAAGGGAAAACCAGGCTGGCAGAAACCCAGTTCCTCCAGCCAACATACACCCACCCAGTGTCCTTAGGGAGTAGCTGAGAGTGTGGACCGTGGGCATGTGGCCACACCACACAGTGCCACAGCCCACACTCTCAGCCTTTGCCTTCAGAACCATGACCTGGCAAAGACATTGAGCCTCTCTCTGCCTCAGTTTCCCCTCCTGTAAAAGGAATGGGTGGTGGAAACCAGGGGATAGTTGTGTTGAGTAGGTGACTTAGCATGGGAACCCAGTGCAGAGCCCCTTAGGAGCAACGTGGTGTGTCAGCTGTGTTTCCTGAGGCCAGAGAAAGCGAGAGACACTGCGGGACAGCTTGCCGTGAGTGTTGTGTGCACTGTGAGCGTCATGTGCAGAGATGAGCAGACACCAAGGAGGTCTCCTTCCTGGCCCATCTCCCAAGCCAGCTCTTAGTAACCCAGCCCACCAGGCACGGGGTCGGGCTGCACCGAACATTCCACAAATGACCACTTGCCCTAAAGGTGGGCAGCTCCTTGGCTCCTCTCTCCTTCTCCGGCTCCTCTGCCAGTGGCTCATTTGCAGAGCACCCCTGGCGGTATTTCACAAGGCCCTGTGAGTTTTCTCCAGCTGCCATGCGTCATGGGCTTCAGGCAGGCCAGCATGAAGTTCCACCTTTGCATGTCATTATCTGATCTGGCTGCAGAACACAAAGCATTTTTAGCTGACGATGAGTTCCTGACACATCAGCCTGTCATGTGAGCAAGGGGTTCACTCCAGGTGATAGGAGGACTGTGCTGGGCCACCGCAGTTTAAGTTAGTGCTAGAAAACCCATGTACCTTAAAGGAGTCTGCTTATTTTAACCAGAGAACAAAGCTCGACTTGTTGAATCTTCTTAATGAGCAGTTAGAAGTATCTCTATGCAGTGACCCTACGTGGTCCTGGCTTCCTGGGGCCAGGGTGCAGGGAATCTGCTGGGTTACTCCTGCCTGGGGACAGTTCCAGAGGGGCCTGTTGGCATTGGGATTATAACACTTAACTGGACTGAACTGCTGTTTCCCAGACCTCTTTTCTTCCTGGCACCCTGTGGCAATTTGGTGCAAATGATGTTTTTCAAGAGATGGCAGAGGGTCAGTGTCTCACGAAGGCTGTGCCCACACCCCTGAGTGATTTCAGGGAGTGGTTGATGGGGGCCCAGCACTGGGCAGCAGTAAGAACATGCCAACAGCCAGGGTAACCTGCGCATGTTTTCTTGTCCTCCAGAGCTGGGTGAGATTAAAAATGTCACCACCACGCAGCCCTCGCTGGAGCTGGATGGGCTGGAGAAATACACCAACTACAGCATCCAAGTGCTGGCCTTTACCCGGGCTGGGGATGGCGTCCGGAGCGAGCAGATCTTCACCCGGACCAAAGAGGATGGTGAGCAAGGGGGGCAAGTCATGGGGGGCTCTGGGCCCGTCCAAACCTCCAGGGAACACACAAGAGGCTCTGCCACGTGGCAGCATTCCCAGGAAGGAGCCATTGTCGGAAAGGCTGAGTCACAGGGTTGATTCACCCACCAATTCCTGGCTTGGCTCCTAGAAAACTTTTTACCGCCCTCCCAAAATATTCCAGCACAATCCAGACCACACTTCCTGTGTCGCCTTCATTGGATTTATCCATTGTCTCTCTCTTTCCCTATAATTTTTCATTCTTTTGGGGGGAGCCGCGTGCTAACGCTTCAGTTGTGTCTGACTGTATGCAACCCCGTGGGCTGTAGCCCACCAGACTCTGCTGTCTGTGGGTTTCTCCAGGCAAGAATACTGGAGTGGGTTGCCATGCCCTACTCCAGAAGATCTTCTCAACCCAGGGATCAAACCCACGTCTCTTACATCTCTTACATTGCATTGGCAAGTGGGTTCTGTACCACTAGCATCACCTGGGAAGCCCTTGGGGGACCACATATTATTTTAAAGGAAAGTGCCTCTTATCCCAGGGCTGTAATACAGGCCACCCCTGTCATTTATTCCATTAGAATAATTTCAGTGACTCTTCAGCTATTAGTGTAAGCTCTGACCAATTTCATCCCTCCACTTAAAAATTATGTAATAATCTACATCATCCTATGCTTTGCCAGCTTTGGAGTAACATTAGAATAAGCTCTCAATTTGAGAATTTCATGTTAATTTTTTAAAATTTCTTCAAGGGTTTTTGGGGCTTCCCTCATAGCTCAGTTGGTAAAGAATCCGCCTGCAATGCAGGAGACCCCAGTTTGATTCCTGGGTCAGGAAGATCTGCTGGAGAAGGGACAGGCTACCCACTCCAGTATTCTGGCTGGAGAATTCCATGGACTGTATAGTCCATGGGGTCCCAAAGAGTCAGACACAACTGAGTGATTTTCACTTTCAAAAGGGTTTATGCTGATTTAGTAAAACTGTAGTTATAGAAGATTTCTCAGGTCATTAATCTTACTGTTCCATGCAGTTTGGACTTGGTTATATGGCTGATTCCCAGTCCCACAAAACCTGTATGGCAGATCATTGTTTATATTAAGGGAAAGCCTGGGGTGCCTTATCCAAGATGTTTTGAAGAATTTGACTTCTGATACATATTATAGCTGAAAAAGGAAATAGAAACCCATTCCAGTATGCTTCCCTAGGAAATCCCATGGACAGAGGAGCCTGGTGGGCTATAGTCCATGGAGGTCACAAAGAGTCAGACATTCCTGAGCGATGAAGCATGAGCAAATATATTATAGCAATAGTGGAAAAGCTTAATAAAGGAAGGAGCAATTGATGTCAAGTTGATACCAGTGTGGAATTTTCCAGATTGGAGTTCAGAATTACACGAGAGCCAGGGATGAGATGCAACGACTATACCTAAATTTTGTGCTGTTTTGGCTCCATAATTGTTTTCTTTTTTTGGCCTCTTTCAGGCCTAAGTTCCCCAGGAAGCTGGTCAGAGCAGAGGTGGGAGAGCTATTGTTCACTGCCCATGACTGCTTGTGTATGGGCAGGGTAGGTGTCCTTTACTCTGTGTGTGTGTCCAGTTACTCAGCCGTGTCCGACTTTCTGTGGCCTATGGACTATAGCCCACCAGGCTCCTCTGCCCATGGGATTCTCCAGGCAAGAATACTGGAGTGGGTTGCCATGCCCTCCCCCAGGGGATCTTCCCAACCCAAGGATTGAACCGGCATCTTTCACGTCTCCTGCGTTGGCAGGCAGGTTCTTTACCACTAGCGCCACCTGGGAAGCCCGATGCCCCTTTCTACCTAGGATACAGGCCTGCTGCTGCTTCGCCCCATGACTGTCCTGTGGGGACAAGGCCAGGGAGAGGCACTTGGAGGCCTGGGGACGCTCTGCCCTTCAGCTTGTCTGTCTCCTAAGGACACTCCCCGGTGTTCACAGCACAGCTCTCACCTCGGGGAACCCAGCCCTGCCCCTGCAGCACCCTGTCTGTTCACCCCCCCACCATCATCTCCACTAGCCCTTCTTGCAGTCTAGTTCCTGCACACAGACTAAACCTCATCACCCCCCGTCTTTCTAGTACACATGAGTAAGTATTCCCAGTTATAGACAGGTGCCAGTCACTTTGCTCAGTTATTGAATTCTTTAGGGAAACCTAAGGTCAAAATAGCATGCCATTACAAAGTCACAAGTTCAAAGAGATGTCTGCAAAGCTATGTCCTGAGTGAATAATTTAATTCTTTAAATTATTATTTAAATAGTTTAATTTTTAAATACATTTAAATTTAAAATTTGAACCACAATAAATAAATTTACAATTAAATTTAAAATAAATTTTAAATTTTTATTTATTTATTTATTTGGCTGTGCTGGGTTTCAGTTGCAGCACACACTCTCTTTTAGCTAGAAGCGTGTGGGCTCTAGTTTCCTGACCAGGGATCCAACCCAGGCCCGCTGCATTGAAAATGTGTGGTCTCAGCCACCGGACCACCAGGGAAGTCCCTAATTTTTAAAATGCAATAAACCAAGAGTCTCGTCAAGATGTTTCCTATGCCACCTGCTGCCCGGGGAACTTTGGCACCTTATCACACTTTCTCTGAATTGAACCATCTTCATGTACCTAATTCCCATGACAATCAGACTGCAGAGAATTAAAATCTAAAACGTGAATTGATGTGTGTAAACATCACCTAGCTTGACACACAGTGGGATGGTTCCTGACACTAGACATTTGATTATTTGATCTCCACTCCTTCAGAGCGAGGGTGGAACTGTCTTTTGCATTGCTAAGCAATACCACAGATGTCACTGGAATTAGTATTTAAGGAACAAATTGATTGGCAACATGAATTTTGACACCTGCATTTTTCAGAAGAAAGTACCAAAATCCAGTGAAAGGGGGAGGCTCTCCACTGCCCCCTCACTGGGGTCAATTTTTAATTACTCCTCCAAATTTTGAAATTATCATAGAGTTCTATCTCAAAGCTTGGTCCTGAGACCCAAAGTCTAATTTTTTAATCAGTATTCCCTTCTTTCATATCCAGTGCTAATAATAAGGGGAGATGCAACTGAATGTGGAAGGTCCTGCCTCAGGTACATCAGTTTCCCCAAGAAGGAGGTCAGGAATTCCACTTACGGTAGTGGGTGGATAAAGAGTGATGCAAAACTGAGGGTCAGTATTTACTTGGGATTAATCATTAGCTTGTTCAAACAGAAGCAGAGTAGAGATGGGGGGAAAGGAGAGAAAAACTAGTACAACAACAAGCCTATCTCCCAGAGTCACATAAAAAACTCACCAATCCAGAAATGCTGAAGAATTGTGCCAGCCATGGATGAGAGTTGGACCAAAAAGAAGGCTGAGTGCTGAAGAATTGGTGCTTTTGAACTGTGGTGTTGGAGAAGACTCTTGAGGGTCCGTGGACTGCAAGACCAACCTGCCAATCCTAAAGGAAACCAACCCTGAATACTCACTGGAAGGACCCATGCTGAAGCTGAAGCTCTGATACTTGGCCACCTAGTGCAAAGAACTGACTTCTTGGAAAAGATCCTGATGCTTGGAAAGATTGAGAGCAGGAGGAAAAGGGAATGACAGAGGAGGAGATGGTTGGATGGCATCACCGACTCAATGGACATGAGTTTGAGCAGGCTCTGGGAGTTGGTGATGGACAGGGAAGCCTGGTGTACTGCAGTCAATGGGGTCACAAAGAGTCGGACATGACTGAGCAACTGAACTGAACTGAAGTAGTTTATCAGTGTCTATCAAGATTCTTGGTCGTATTCTCCAAGAATATGGAGCTCCTTTGTATACATCTGTGATGTAGACTGTTGGACATATTATTGGGTCCATAGACATAGTCTCAGATCCATCAGAACCATAGTCAACAGTCCGTGGACACATTCTTGAGGTCTGGAAGAATTGCTTACATTTCAGATTCTCTTCCTAATATTCAATGAGAACTGTTCAATCAATGAGAACTTGAATTTTTGTTATTGCTTCAAGACCACAAAAGATTACTTGTGGATCTAGCTTTCTGGTTCTGAACACAAGACAACTAATTCTGAATTCTAAAATGTTTGTGAAATCCTAATACCATTTTATTTGCTGAGATTGTAATCTGAGCAAAGCCACAGAGAAACAGAACACACACAAACACAATCTAATAATTTTCCAATTATTTTCATCCTGCATGCATAAGGTAGTTTCAGCCTTGATCCTTTTCTGCAAAGTAAACATTGCACATGTATAAATAGAGATGGTGTAAGTGCAAATATTTACTGAACGCATCACAGTGCACAGAGCTCTGTGAACCAACTTGTAGGAAGGTCAGCAGGAACTGTGCTACGTGATCTTTGGTCCCTCCTGCTGTGGTTAACAATCTCTTTGGCAGGACATCTGAAAGGGGAGCTAAGAGCAAGAGAAAAAGCAACAGGATGAGGATATTTCTGAGTCCTCTGGCCATTCCTGTCTTGAACCATGCATCCCCTGGACGGCACGGATGGTGTGTTCTCAGATGATAGAGTAACCGCACCTTGGTTTACCTTAGAAGTGATGGACTCTGTGTGTGTGTGTGTGTGTGTGTGTGTGTGTGTGCCTATGTGCACGTGTGTGTATTTGTCTAGCCACCAGCAGTGCCGCCCTTCAGGAAACACAGAAGCCTTTGTATTACCACTGCTCCAGAGACCTGCTGCAGCTGGCAGGGTTGGGATTTGCTCTGTGCAGTAGTCACACACACAGCCACACAGTAGACCAAGACATCCCTGGAGGTCTTCCACCCTGTGGGCATCCAAGCTCCCTGCACTATGGGGATTATCGCATGGGCTCCTGGGGCCCCCAGAGGCGTCCAGTGGTGATCGGGAGGCCCTTGGGGTCTCCCTGCTCTGCTTCAGGAAGAGCCCCTCCACTTCCATCATGTTATACATGGGTCTCCCACATGACACTTTAAAGGATTTTCCCACTTTAAAGGCTGTTTGGAAACCACAGCCCTTGTGAGAGCAAAGGCCAGATGTACTGGAGTGCGATGGAGCCTGCTTGGCTGTGAGGACACACCCATTGTGGGTGTGCCCCTGCAGCCCCATGTCACCCGCTCATGGCTCAGAGGAGCCATGTGGAGCCATGGCTCCAGTGGACCCAGGTGTTGGGTGGGTCACGTGCATACACATACATGACACATGTGCACACATACACAGTACACACACGAAGCACACACACTGTGCACATACACTTACAGTATACATGACACACACACCACGCATACCACATACACACACACCACACAAACATACAACATGCGCAAACCACACACACCACAAACATGTCCTTACACTATACATACCATACACACTCCACACATATTATGTGCACATACATGACAAGCATGCACATGTACACAAGCCACACACACCACAAGGCACACACACCATACACAGGCACACATAAACAGTGCATACACACCACAGACACCACTAACCACACACACCAGACACGTACACACACACTATATCCATGCACTCACAGAACACACACCACACACACCACATTCACATACATTACACATATGCACACACACTATAAACACACCTTACACATACCACACACACACCATGTATCATATACACCATATACACACAAACACACCATTTGCACAATACACATGCAGACATACTGTACACACACATCTCACACATCACACAAATCACAAAGCACACACCACATGCACAAATACTACACACACCAGACAAGCCATAAACCATACACACATGCACACCACTGCCTGTGGCTGATCATCAAGGCCAGAAAAATGATGATGATAAAAATGAAGTTGACTGAAGTGTCTGTAAGATCCTTAGACTTCTGTCTTACTTCAAATCAAGGCAGTATTTTTACAGAGCAATAACATTGATATTTCACATTAAGATACACTATTAGATGGCTAGACTGAATGGATGCATTTTCTATGTTGGACAGCAAATCTTCAAAACCTTAAAAAAAAACCCCACAAATTCATTATCTGACCATGTCCTGGGGTCAGAAGTCCAGGTACCGTTGTCTGAGTACCCTACTCAGAACCTCACAGGCTGAAATCACCATGGCCACTGGGCCTGGAGTCTCACCTGAGGTTAGGTCCTCAACCAAGTTCACTGGTGTGCATGCTTAGTCATGTCCAACTCTTTGCGACACTATGGGCTGTAGCTTGCCAGGCTCCTCTGTCCATGGGATTCTCCAGGCAGGAATGAGAGAGAGTGAAAGTTGCTCAGTCATGTCTGACTCTTTGTGACCCCATAGACTATAGAGTCCATGGAATTCTCCAGGCCAGAATACGGGAGTTGGTGGCCTTTCCCTTCTCCAGGGGATTTTCCCAACCCAGGGATCGATCCCAGGTCTCCCACATTGCAGGCAGATTCTTTACCAGCTGAGCACAAGGGAAGCCCAAGAATACTGGAAGGGGTAGCTATCCAGGATATCTTCCTGACCCAGGAGTAGAACCAGGGTCTCCTGCATTGCAGACGAATTCTTTACCAACTGAGCTATGAGGGAAGCCTCACACAAGAATCCTGGAGTAGATTTCCATGCTCTCCTCCAGGGGATCTTCACAGCTTAGGAATCGAACCCATGTCTCTTATGCCTCCTGTATTGGCAGGCAGGTTCTTTACCTGCTGAGCCACCTGGGAAGCCCAAGCTCACTGGTGTTGAGCAGGGTCCATCTCCATGTGACCTCACGGCTGAGACCATCTTCTTGGCTCCAAGAGGCCATGCCTCATCCATGTCATGTGGCACAGCAGGGTCTCATGGTCATGTGGTCACAGTGGGGCAGCTTGCCCCTCATCAACCACAGGACCTTGTCTCTACAATTCCAACCCCTGTCTGACCTCTAGACCCTCTTTTAACCTGCTCATCTGATTAGGTCTGGCCTACCCAAGGTACTCCCCTTTCAATTAACTTATAGCCAGCTGATTGTGTCCTTAATCTATCTGCAAAATCCCTTCACCTTTGCACAACATGTAACCTGATTTTGAAAATAATCATCCATCACAGTGACAAGTACCACCCACATGGAGGGGGAAGTAATTACACAAGTGTGTACATCAGGGGTGAGAATCTTGGGCACTGTCTTAGAGCCCTGTCTGCCACACTGAGCTCATTTAGAAAGTCTGCTTGGAGGACCTCATATGTTCCAGATACTGGCCAGGGCCCTGGAGACACAGCAGAGAACAGGATGACCTGGTGAGGCTTGCAGGCTGGTGGGGGAGTCATATATTTACCAGTTACTCCTGAGTGGGTTATGATCCCAAGTATCACAAAGAAGAGTCTTCAGAGAACCTGGGAATCCTAACCTCATCAAAGCTGGTGACAGAGAGGGTTTTCTTGAGAAAGTGGGAGTTAGCAGAAGATGAGTGATGAGTTAGAGTTGTCAAGGATGATGTGGAGGGTAGGAAATGATCCCAGGAAAGAGGAGCCTAAGGCTCTCGGTCATCATGTGTCAATGACCTGATGTGGGAGATGCACCCCACATTTGGGGACCTAAAATAGGGTCCAGTTCTAAGGAATGACATAGAGCCAGGAAGAAAGCCCAGTATCTGACTGGATTTGTCCACGTGGAGGTTTAAAGGGCAACTTTACATGTCCACTGACAGGCAGTGAGGAGGGAAGAGAAATTCTAGGTTTCGGCTCTTGCAGCCAAGAAGATGGCTGTGCCATTCCCTGCACTAGGGGAGGAGGGAGGCCTCAGAGAGAAGGTGATGAGCCCTGTTTGGAAAAGGATAGTTCTAAAGTTTGTGAGTCAGAGTAGAAATGCCGGGGTGATCAGATATTTGTTAGATGTGTGAGCTCTAAGAGCGCCTTGCTACAGAGAGGAGGTCCAGGCACTTGCTCTGCAACAAGACAAGCTACAGCAATAAGAAGCCCATGCACCACAGCTAAAGAAAGCCCACACACAGCAACAAAGACCCAACACAGCCAAAATAAATAAATAAATACAAATTTTAACTGACTAAAAGGAAGCCTCGGGGAGAAAGGGCATTCAGGTTAAACTGACCTCACTGGAGTTTTGCAGAAGGCAAATGAGGATGATCAGATATTTCCTAGGGGTGACAGAGAATGGAGACTTTGATCAGATATCAAAGGTCATCAGACATTGTGGGAATTTCAAGTGTAGTATGGCAGCTTCCCAGGTGGAGCAGCAATAAAGAATCTGTCTGCAGTGCAGGAGAAGCAGGAAACACGGATTCAACCCCTGAGTCAGGAAAACCCTCTGGAGGAAGAAATGGCAACCCACTCCAGTATTCTTGCCTGGGAAATCCCATGGACACAGGAGCCTGGCGGGCTACAGTTCATGGGGTCACAAAAGAATCAGACATGGCTGAGTGACTGAGCGCACTGCCTAACTGACTGAGCAGGATTCCTGTTGACTTGAGCTCTTAGGGACATGGCCAAGAATAGGGCTTATGCAGCTCTCAGAACATTGGCCCAAGAGACATTGTGCCAGTGCCCAGGCGGCTATAACAGTGTCCCTCAGGCTGGGGACCAACAGCAGGAATGTGTCCTCTCACGGTTTTGAAGGCCAGAAGGTCAAGGTCAAGGTGTAGGCAGGGTCTGTTAATCCTGAGGGCTGTGAGGGAGAACAGCCCCCAGCTTGCAGGTGGGCATCTTCTCCCTGTGTCTTTACATCATTTCCCCTTGCCAGGGCATCTCTGTGTCCACACCTCCCTTTTCACAAATACACCAGCCACGCTGGGTCAGGGCTTACCCAAATGACCCCCCTTTAACCTGATTACCTCTGTAAAGATACCATCTCCAGATAAGGCCACTTTCTGGGGTAGTAGACTTAGAGCTTCAGCATGTGGGTGCCAACTGGGGGGAAAAAAAAGCACAACGTGAGGACTGTGAATTAAGTTTTATTTGTGACATAATGAGGACTATAACCTGGAAGATAGGGTTTCAGGTAGCTCTGAGAAATCACTCCAAAGAGGTAGGGGGATGGTCAGTGTACATATGACTTTTGTGAAGGGGTTATTCACAATCAAACATACATTTTGGCAGAGACTCACTGCTGGTCATAAGGAGCAGACGTCACCATGGAAGACTTTAGTGAATTTCTAGATATGAGGAGAGGTAAGAAGTGGGCTCATAAAATTGTCTCCTCTATCTGAAGACTTGTTCTGCCAGCTCTTCCCAGAGCACAGAGGGCCTCACTCCTGATTTCCACACTGAACTCCTTTCCAGAGGTGTTGAATGTCAGAAGTTACAGTGGCTATGATTTAATCCTTGTAGAGATGGATTGGCAAGTACCAGTTTGTAGTTGGCACAGGTTTTCAGGGACACAATTCAGACCCCAACACCAACTTCTGAAGAGCTGAGCAGAGACAGTGGCCAGGCCAGTGGGGTCCTGTGGGGGAGGGAACAGAGCTAGGTGCAGCATTGGGGGAGGGGGAAGTGCCATCATTTTGTGACTAAATGTCCTACTTTTCCAGTTCCAGGTCCCCCTGCCGGAGTCAAGGCAGCCGCGGCCTCAGCCTCCATGGTCTTCGTGTCCTGGCTCCCACCCCTCAAGCTGAATGGCATCATTCGGAAGTACACGGTGTTCTGCTCGCACCCCTACCCGACAGTAAGTTTGTAAATCACCCTGTGCTTTTCAAGCATCTTCCAGAAACAAGCCTCGGTCTCCCATCTGGGTCATTCTCCTTTTGTTTCCACCTACTTGGGTCTTCCCAGTGGTTTTATTTTTCTCTCTGCTGTCTCCACATACAAAGCAAGGTTCTCATTACCACCTCATTTGAAAATAGACTTCTGAATCCTTCTAAGGGACACAATCGTCTGGAATTATTGTTTATTGGGCGAGTTCCCACAAAACTGCCAGCTGGCTTATCAAAATCAAAACCTGGAAGGCTTAATTGATAGTCAGTGGACAGCGCCTATTGATTTTGCTGTTGTGCTTGCCTTCAAATGCCTCCCCCGCCTCCTTCCCACCTCCCACCTTGCTTTCCTTCCCTGCCCATCCCCCACCGAGACTTAGCAGCAGACAAACCCCTGTTGTCCTAGAAATGAGAGACTTTATCAACAGTCTGTGACCCTCCCAAGTACAGTGTGTGTTTGTGTGTGTGTGTGCGTGCATGCGTGTGTGTGCTCAGTTGCTAAATCACGTCCAACTCTCTGTGACCCCATGGACTGCAGCCCGCCAGGCTCTTCTGTCCATGGAGTTCTCCAGGCAAGAATGCTGGCATGAGCTGTCATGCCCTTCTCCTTCCCAACCCAGGGACCCAACCTCTATCACTTGTGTCTTCTGCATTGACAGGCAGGTTCTTTACCACAAGGGCCACCTGGGAAGTCCCCAAGGACCATAGTTAGCTTCATTCATTGTGGAGGAATTTAAAGTTAGAGTACTTAATATTTCAAAGTGCAGTATTTATTTTCATTAATATTATCACTGAATGATACTGACAGAGTTAAACTATTTCTTAAACAAACAACAACAACAACAACAAATTGAGTATCCAAGAAAGAAATCTTTAAGAAAACCAAAAATGGTTCATCAAATTGATGATGTCTTCATAGAAATGTTTATGGCATTTCCTGAAGTAGGCACTATGTCTAATCCATCCTCCTATCTCCCAGCTCCTGGCATAAAGCTTGACCTGCATAAGTGAGTTCAGGTCAGTTCAGCCACTCAGTTGTGTCTGACTCTTTGCGACCCCATGAACTGCAGCACACCAGGCCTCCATGTCCATCACCAATTCCCAGAGTCCACCCAAACCCATGTCCATCGAGTTGATGATGCCATCCAACTATCTCATCCTCTGTCGTCCCCTTCTCCTCCTGCCCTCAATCTTTCCCAGCATTAGGGTCTTTTCAAATGAGTCAACTCTTCACATGAGGTGGCCAAAGTATTGGAATTTCAGCTTCAGCATCAGCCCTTTCAATGAACACCCAGGACTGATCTCCTTTAGGATGGATTGGTTGGATCTTCTTGCAGTCCAAGGGACTCTCAAGAGTCTTCTCCAACACCACAGTTCAAAAGCATCAATTCTTTGGCACTCAGCTTTCTTTATAGGCCAACTCTCACATCCACTGGAAAAACCATAGCCTTGACTAGACTGACCTTTGTTGGCAAAGTAATGTCTCTGCTTTTTAATATGCTTTCTAGGTTGGCCATAACTTTCCTTCCAAGGAGTAAGCGTCTTTTAATTTCATGGCTGCAGTCATCATCTGCAGTGATTCTGGAGCACAGAAAAATAAAATGAGCCACTGTTTCCCTATCTATTTGCCATGAAGTGATGGGACTGGATGCCATCATCTCAGTTTTCCAAATGTTGAGCTTTAAGCTAACTTTTTTACTCTCCTCTTTCAGCTATTCAATAAGTGCTTGTGGAATGAATGTGCAAATTAAGTTTGGCTTTATTGTGGTAAAATATTATAACATAAAGTGTACCTTTTCTAAGTGTTCGGTTCAGTGACATTAAGTCCATTCACATTGCTGGGCAACCATCACCACCATCCATCTCCAAAATTCTTTTCATCTTCCCAAACTGAAACTCTGTTATCGTTAAGCAACAGCTCCCCACTTCTCCTCCCCTGGGCCCTGGCAACCACCCCAAGTCTGTGTGTATATTAGTCGTTCAGTCATGTCCTACTTTTTGCAGCCCCATGGACTGCAGCCCAGCAGGCTCCTCTGTCCATGGGATTTCCTAGGCAAGAGTACTAGAGTTGGTTGCCATTCCTTCTCGAGGGGATCTTTTCAACCCATGAAAGACTAGGAATCTCATACATATCAGCAGAATCAGACAGTGTTCTTTCTATGCCTGGCTTATCTCACCAAGTATGTTTGAGGTGAAACCACGCTATAACATGCGTCAGAATTTCCTTCCTTTTAAAGACGGAATAGCATTCCTAAACTAATTTAGTAACTAATTTTTAATTAAAATGACATGTTTTCCCAAGTCTAGAGTCTAAATGAGTCCAGAGGCCTGTGGTCCCCTAAAATGTGAGGATGATTAATGGCGAGGAGCAAGGGGGAGAGCAGGGCTGAGTCTCACAGGGGCTCATCTCTCACTGAAAAGTGTCAATTGTATGTTCCGCTGTTTATACGTCATCAGCAGCACCTCCGGAGTTGAAGTGGAGACCTAGAAGTAATACGCTCACAGTTGGGTTTCAGAACTTGTGTGACTTCCTTATTTGGTTTCAAATGTGCTATTAATTCTCACCTGCTGAATCCTGTTGTCAGATCCTGCCATCAAAGTCTGGAGGTACAGAGCAGCAGAGATAACACGGTGGGTGGCCCTGTTCCTCTGCTCAGAGGCCAAGCCCTGAGGTTGCAGTGCAGGTTCTGACCCTCTGATCATCAGCCCTGACAGAGCATCACATTCACCGATGGGATGCTAACTTATCACTGAAAGTGTGTCCACATTTCACTAGCATTCGAAGGGCTTCTTTATTAACTTACTTTTTATTGGAGGATAATTGCCTTACAACATCGTGGTAGTTTCTGCTGCTGAACAACAACATGAATTGGCCATATGTATGCATGTATGCCCTCCCTCTTGAGCCTCCCTCCCACCCCTCTAAGTGATCACAGAGCACTGAGCTGGGCTCCCTGTGTTGTACAGCAGCTTCCCACAGGCTATGTATTTACACAAGGTAGCATATATATGTCAAAGCTACTCTCTCTTTTTTTTTTTTCCTCTGCACATTTATTTTTTTATTTTTTTTTAATTGTTTTTGCCATACATTGTCATGATATCACCATGGGTTTACATATGCTTCCCCTCCGGAACCCCCCTCCCTCCTCCCTCCCCCCCGGGAAATCTCGCTGCACCAGTCCCGAGCATCAATCCTGGGCTGGCGATTGATTAGACACATGACAATTAACATGCTTCAATGCCCTTCTCCCATATCATCCCACCCTTACCCTCATCCACAAAGTCCATGAGTCTATTCTATACATCTGCGTTCCTTTTGTTGTCTCGCATGTTGGGTTCTCGTTACCGTCTTTGGAAACTATAAGCAAGGTGAAAAGACAGCCTTCAGAATGGGAGAAAATAATAGCCAATGAAGCAACAGACAAACAATTAATCTCAAAAATATACAAACAACTCCTGCAGCTCCATTCTAGAAAAATAAACAACCCAATTAAAAAGTGGGCCAAAGAACCTAACAGACATTTCTCCAAAGAAGATATAAAAATGGCTAACAAACACATGAAAAGATGCTCAACATCACTCATTATCAGAGAAATGCAAATCAAAACCACAATGAGGTACCACTTTACACCAGTCAGAATGGCTGCCATCCAAAAGTCTACAAGCAATAAATGCTGGAGAGGATGTGGAGAAAAGGGAACCCTCTTACACTGTTGGTGGGAATGCAAACTAGTACAGCCACTATGGAAAACAGTGTGGAGGTTCCTTAAAAAGCTGCAAATAGACTTGCCATATGACCCGGCAATCCCACTGCTGGGCATATACACCGAGGAAACCAGAATTGAAAGAGCCACGTGTACCCCAATGTTCATCGCTGCATTGTTTACAATAGCCAAGACATGGAAGCAACCTAGATGCCCATCAACTGACGAATGGATAAGAAAGCTGTGGTACATATACACAATGGAATATTACTCAGCATTAAAAAAAATTCATTTGAAGCAATCCTACTCGGATGGACGAAACTGGAGCCCATTATCCAGAGTGAAGTAAGCCAGAAGCAAAAACAACAATACAGTATATTAACACATATATATGGAATTTAGAAAGACGGTAACGAGAACCCAACATGCGAGACAACACCATACACAAAGATAAACTCAAAATGGATCAAAGATCTAAGCATACGACCAGAAACTATAAAACTCCTAGAGGATAACATAGGCAAAACACTTTCTGCCATAACCCAAAGCGGGATACTCCATGACCCACCTCCCAGAATATTGGAAATAAAAACACGAATAAACAAATGGGACATAATTAAAAATCAAAGCTACTCTCTCAATTTGGGGTTTCTTTATTTTTATTCATTCATTCATTTGTCTATTTGCCGTAGGACTCACAATTGCTGTTTGACTGCAACAAACTAGAGAGAAATCAGAAGGGTATAGGGACAACCAACAGCTCACTCTCGTCTGTCTTCCCAATCGGCTCTTTATGTCTAAACTAAAAGCCCCCACATGGCTTATTTGGAGTTAGTTCTGAGTGACTGAGGCTTTGCTGAGCAAGTTTACATCTGTGGATCTAGGGCACCGTGTTAGTCTTCATCCTCCCAGCCTACAAATTTCATCCTATAAAAAGAGAAGTTACTAGCCTGATCCCATGATGGAAAAGTGTGTAAGATGGAATATAAATGATTTGCCCAAGGATTTCTAGTCTCTCCCTGCACAGAATAATGGGATTCGACCTCTCAGAATCTTCTCAACAAGAGCCTTCCAAAAATTACAGTAGTGAGAACAAGCCAATCATAAAAGGTGGGAAATACAATGAACTTCTCACTCCACTGATGTCTTCCAACCACTAGCAGGTGTCTCTGTGCTATCTTTTGCTATGCCATGTGCTCAGTCGGGACTGACTCTTTGCGACCTCTTGGACTGTAGCCATCCAGCCTCCTCTGTCCTTGGGATTCTCCAGGCAAGAATACTGGGGTGGGTCGCCATTTCCCCCTCCAGGGAAACTTCCCAGGGGTTGAACTGGGAAATTCAGTTCTTGCATCTTGCATCTCCTGCACTCGTAGGCTAATTCTTTACCTCTTGTGCCACCTAGGAAGCCTGTGCTATGTTTGCATGCATGCTAAGTCATTTTAGGCTTCTTGTGGCTCAAGGTGGTAAAGAATCTGCCTGCAACATGGGAGATCTGGGTTCGATCCCTGGGTTGGAAAGATTCCCTGGAGAAGGGAAAGGCTACCCACTCCAGTATTCTGGCCTGGAAAATTCCATGGACTGTATAGTCCATGGGGTTGCCAATAGTCAGACACGACTGAGTGACTTTCACTAAGTCATTTCAGTCATGTCCAACTCTTTAAGACTGTAGCCCACCAGGCTCCTCTGTCCATGAGATTCTCTGGGTAAGAATGGACCGTATTAAAACACACACACACACACACTGTAGATCTAGAAATACAATTATCACCTAGGTATCTATGGTCTCCTGGGAAGTGTCACTTATTAAGCTTCTGGGAAAGCCCAGAACCCCAGAGCTGTCCTCAATAATGACAAGTGAACCAGAATCAGTCTTCTTCCACCTCTACAGCCTCACTCTTACTCATCTATTTCAAACATCATTTAAGACCACGAGGTCTTAAATGATGTTCATCGCTGCATTGTTTGCAATAGCCAGGACATGGAAGCAACCTAGATGCCCATCAACTGACGAATGGATAAGAAAGCTGTGGTATATATACACAATGGAATATTACTCAGCATTAAAAAAAAATTCATTTGAAGCAATTCTACTCAGATGGACGAAACTGGAGCCCATTATCCAGAGTGAAGTAAGCCAGAAGCAAAAACAACAATACAGTATATTAACACATATATATGGAATTTAGAAAGACAGTAATGAGAACCCAACATGGGAGACAACAAAAGGAACGCAGATGTATAGAAGAGACTTGTGGACTTTGT
>ML664152.1:6326054-6358163 GCA_007570785.1 Antilocapra americana
TTAAGACCACGAGGTCTATTTTTAATAGACTTTATTTTTTAAAGCAGTTTTAGGTTGACAGCAAAATTGAGTGTGAGCTGGAGAAATTTCTCATACGAGACCTATTTTTAAAATAATACCATTACAAGGAAAGATCAGAGAGAACTAATGCAAGTCTCTTCAGAGATGGAGAACTGAAAAATTCCATCTACTAGTCTGTGCTTTCCCATGGAGTGAATAAGAAACTATAAATTACTAGAAGGGGGGGGTTGTTTTCTGTCTTTAGTTAAATTCTCTGTGATTTAATTTTAAGTCAGAAAACTGGATGCTATCAATTTTCTGAGGCTTTTGCATTTCTGCCTATGTAGCGAAAGAAACACAGGAGGGCAGTCATAGTTCTGTATATTTTCCCTGCTCCTGTGTCTGATATTTTTTTCTTTGAAATGACTTCATAGTCAAATGTAGAACATGGGAGGATAAATTAGGACACAGCATACTCTGTAATTTAATCTTCTTTATAAGAGTCCCTTGGCTAACCTCCTTACAGATGTTAAATTTTCTCTGAAGGTCCTTTATTAATCCCCCTTCCTTGTGGAAGGGCTTTGTTAAAAGGCACAGGCTCTTTCCCCTAATATGTGAAATGCCCTGTCTGATTATAGGCGCTTGTTTCATGGTGTTCTCTCTGGTCAGCTTAATAAAAAGGCATCAGAATTTGAAACTCTGTGTGTTGCCAGATGAGACACTGTAAATTTTTCTCAAGGCTGATTGCCTAAAAGTGGTGCTTGGTAAACATTAATCTCATTGTGGGGGCTAGTTGATGCCATGAGACATCCACCTCCCCAGAAAGAGCAAAATCTCTCAGTCCATTTGATTCAGGAATTCATCCATATCATTTTGGGACCATGGTTGTTATTTTAGTATATAACGGTTTGGATGATCAATTCATGCTCTATGAGAAGTGATGGAAACCTGAAGAAGTGAGCTAGCCTTGTAAGGTTCCAGGTAGAAAGGAGCTAACCTGGGCTTCCTCTCTAATAACCCTCCCTACTTAAAAGCAGACTGTGAGAAGGGTTATACATTACAGAAGCACAAGGATGCAGAAATTGTCTATTTTGCAGTGCTAAGCTGATGGATGTAGAAATGTGAAATTAGACAGCCCAAACTTTTTGTTGCTTGGTCGCATCTGACTCTTTGTATTCCCATGGGCTATAGCCTGCCTGGCTCCTCTGTCCATGGGATTTTTCAGGCAAGAATATTGAAGTGGGTTGCCATTTCCTCCTCCAGGGGAAACTTCTCATTAATGAAGAATAAAAATTAGAAAGCCTAAACATTATATCAATGAGCTGTGATCCACCTCAGTTATTCCAGTTTCAGATAATATTGTTATCCAGTTCCTGCATATCATATGGCTCAGTAGATATTTCTGGATGAACCAATGAGACTTGTAGCAGCTCACTCTCCTCTGTGTAGCCCACACCTCAGAATTAAGCAAATCTTCTGGGATGCAAGAAGGTAACTTCCAGCAGGTCCAGGCAACATTCAAACCAAGGTAGCAGGTGTGTGTCTGCCCGAAACCCTCCTTGACCATACCTCCTCTCATCTTCCCATGTAAAAATGTTTACTCTTAGGCTCAACTTAAATGCTACATTATTTATTCCAATATTTTAGAGCACTTGCCATATTCTAGCTTAGTTGTTGTTTAGTCACTAAGTCAGGTCTGACTCTTTGCAGCCTCATGGACTGGAGCCCACTAGCCTCCTCTGTCCATGGGATTCTCCAGACAAGAACACTGGAGTGGGTTGCCATTTCCTTCTCCAGGGGCTCTCCTTTACTCAGGGATGGGAACTGCATGTCCTGCATTAGCAGACGGATTCTTTACCACTGGGCCACCAGTCAAAGTGAGTGGAAGTCATTCAGTCGTGTCCGACTCTTTGCGACCCCATGGATTATACAGCCCATGGAATTATCCAGGCCAGAATACTGGAGTGGAGGGCCTTTCCCTTCTTCAGGGGATCTTCCAAGCCCAGGGATTGATCCCAGGTCTCCTGCACTGCAGGTGGATTCTTTACCACCTGAGACACCAGGGAAGCCCAAGAATACTAGAATGGGTAGTCTATCCCTTCTCCAATGTATCTTCCTAACCCAGGAATTGAACTGGGTTCTCCTGCATTGCAGGCAGATTCTTTACCAGCTGAGCCACCAGGGAAGCCCCATATTCTAGTTACTATGTGCTAAATGTGTGCTTAGTTGCTCAGTGATGTCTGACTCTTTTGTGACTCCCTGGACTATAGCCCACCAGGCTCCTCTGTCAGTGGGATTCTCCAGGCAAAAATATTGGAGTAGGTTGCTATTCCCTCCTCCAGGGGGATCGTCCCAACCCAAGGGTCAAACCCACACCTCTTACATCTCCCGCATGGGCAGGCAGATTCTTTACCCCTGAGCCACCTGGAAAGCTCATTGTGCCAAGTGCTCTCTGCCTATAGTTTTCAAACTTGTTTCTTCATGACTCACAATCAGAAATACATTTTATGATCACACTCCAGTACACACACACACACAAAACCAAAGCCTTGTAAACAACACTTCACTTAACTATATTCTCTGGTATTTTCTGTTCTATGGGGGTTTTTTTCTCTTATTTTTAAAATGGTTGCTAGATCTGCTAAATTGCTTCTATGGCCCACATTTTTTAAAATATTGCTTTTCATCAGTTCACTCCGATGATGACCTTATGCAAGAGGGGATGTTACTTTTCTCATCTTCGTACTGGTACTAAAATGCAGACTGTGCAGCCTGCCCAGGACACAGCTTAGCAAGATTAAGACTTGCTAAGTTAACTTGCTAAGGTTAAGGCTACAGCCCAAGAGAGTCTGAGCCCAGGACCCAGGTTTTCCCCCCGACAGCTTACTGTCTTCCCCTTTCTCTTCAGCATCCCCAGCACTGATTTTTAGCTTCTCTTTGGCATAACCGTAGTCTCTTACATCATTGTTAGATGGGCATACCTGGGCTCCTATAGTATTGAATCAGTCTCATAAGTACAGGGACTACTGTTAGTCATTGTTATACCCTGGAAATCCCAGTATTATGCTGAAATAGAGGGTATTCAGCAAGTGCTATGTTGAATTAAATCTTCTGGATGATGGCTATGAGTCATCCAATAGAGGTTAAATTGAATAATGAAGTTTCTGCTTAATAAGGCAGGGAAAGTGTGTTAAATACTTTGGGATTCTTTCCATCCCAGAAGGATTTAGACAGAACGCCTGCACTTTTGAATCACTGACATGGAAATCATTCTTCCATAGTTCCAGCTACATGACCTGCTACTGGACATCTTTTTTGCTGTAGTAGCAAAGCTGAAAATTATGGAGATGCCAGAAGTCACTTGGACTTCCCAGTGGCACTTCCTGGTGGTAAAGAACTCATCTGCCAATGCAGGAGACATGGGAGATGTGGGTTCCCTGGGTTGGGAAGATCCCCTAGAGTAGGAAATATAACCCACATGAGTATTCTTGCCTGGAGAATCCCATGGACAGAGGAGACTATGTCCACAGGATTGCAAAGAGTCAGACATGACTGAAGTGACTTGGCGTGCACAGAAGTCACCCAAAGAGTACACAGTCATGTTCTTCCAGTGTGTATACATGTTAAGTACATGAAACACCTAAGTGTTTCTGAGGAAGCTCAAGAATATAATTCCCCAAAATTCTTATAAAAGCAGAGCTGAGTTTCAAATACTCAGATGTTGGTCTGTCTCAAGGAAACGTTTCTAGTATTTTCCCAGGGCACATGATCGTACTTATGGTACTGATGGCTAGAGTAACACTGGGTTAATCACAGGAGCATCAGTTCAGTTCAGTTGCTCAATCGTGTCTGATTCTTTGTGACCCCATAGACTGCAGCATGCCTCCCGGGGCTTGCTCAAGCTTGTTCCATTGAGTCAATGATGCCATCCAACCATCTCATTCTCTGTCATCCCCTTCTCCTCCTGCCTTCAATCTTTCCCAGCATCAAGGTGTTTTCCAGTGAGTTAGTTCTTCACATCTGGTGGCCAAAGTATTGGAGTTTCAGCTTCGGCATAGATGGAGTCTACTCCATGCCTGCCACACCGAAGTGTGATAAAGACCTGCGGGCACGTGATTAACTGCATATGTGTTTGTGGAGCACAGGGCTTCCCAGGTGGTGCTAGTGGTAAAGAAACCACCTGCCAATGCAGAAGACATAAGAGATGCAGGTTCAGTCCTTGGGTCAGGTAGATCCCCTGGAGAAGGGCATGGCAACCCACTCCAGTATTCTTGCCTGGAGAATCCCATGGACAGAGGAAACTGGTGGGCTGCCAATTTAGTATTTCATGGCCAGTTCTGATGAAATATATTCTAAATCTGCTTTAAAGTTTTTATGCTGCAATTTATGTATATTTATTGGACTCCAAGTCTTTGAGGAGTGAGGAGAAGAGCATGTTATGTCTTATACTCTGATTCTTTAAAAAAGATAAACAATAATCTGGTTCTTTCTGTTCTCAATGCACTAGCCAATAACTGCCTAATATTTCTATTAAGTCCATATAATTTAAAAGAATCACCATCAGTTGTCCTTCAGTTGTATCAGGCATCAATCAAGTAAAATTGTCCAGTTTCTCTAACTGATCAAAATGCAGGATCTTCCCAGGTCTCCAGCATTGCATGCAGATTCTTTACTAGCTACCACCAGGGAAGCCCAAGAACACTCGAGTGGGTAGCCTATCCCTTCTCCAGCAGATCTTCCCAACCCAGGAATTGAACCTGGGTCTCCTGCATTGCAGGCAGATTCTTTACCAACTGAGCTGTGAGGGAAGCCCAACACGTACATTAAACCTGGGCAAAGTTTTACCTTTAAAATCCTGAACCTGATTTTGTACTTTATTGAACAAAGGAAAACAGAAGCATATATTCAAATGGAATTTCTGTACAGAAACAAGCCCTGAAATTCACTTTTCAAGCCCAGTCTCACAAGATTGCCTGCCCAATTTTGCAGATAAATTGCCAATACACATACTGGCTTTGAGTTACAATTCCTTCAGACTAGACAGTGGTGTAAGCTTCCTCATTGCTTCTTACCTCTACCTGGGTAGCCGCAGATGAAAATGCCTTTTTGATCAACTAGCTTTTGAAAGATTCCAGCTTTGAAAACAAATCATCTTTTGACTTGGCATGATACAAACATGGGTTGCTATTTAAGGAAATAAATGGCTTTAAATCTTCTTCAATTAAGAATGGCTATCCTTTCCTAAAACTGTATTTTATACCTCTATTATGTGTATCACTGAGAAGAGCCCTTCTCACAATTTCTTTCTCATATGTGCAAAAAGTTATATAATCCTAAACCAGTTCTTTTGTGTAAACTTTGTTGAATAGGTGATAGCAATCAAGTTAATAAAGCACTTTTACAGAGAGATAATTTTTATTGCAGATAGTATGACAATGGGGAAGGGATGAGCCAAAATTACAGTAAACTGAGGTGATTTTGTTAAAAAGAGAGTGGGGAATACAAGAATCCTGTAATGTCTGTCTGGTTATTGAGATGATGCCCGGATTTTAAACAATAGCATGGAGAGACTACTTTTTTATTGCCTTTTCTGGGTATCAACTGTAATTCACTTCCAAAACATTGTAACAATAATGTTTATAATTGGAGGCCCAAAATTAAAATAGTTTATGTTTGGAACTCTTTCTTAAAAGTGGTCCATAACCATTTACATAATAGCCAATCAAGCGATCTTGGTAAAGGTGCATAGGAAGCCACCAAAGCTGACTGATGTAGGGCAAGTAGCTTTAATGTGCTATTATTTCAGTGAGTACTGATCATCTTTGTCTCTTTCTTTAGGAAGATCTTTGTGAAACATTATCTTCTTCTAGAGATGAAAATAGTGAAATAAAATGGAAATCAGATCAAAATGTATTAGAAATTTTAAAAAGAGGCAAATCTTAAATTGATCCAACTATTTATTCTTTATGTAATCCAAGCTATTTCTCTGCCACTAAACAGAAAGATTTATATGCTCTGAGTCATTGCCCTATAATTAAAAGAGCTATCGATTTGTTTATTCCACTTTGAGGGTTTTTTTTTTAATCACTTCTGTGAACATTCTATCTACAAAATCAGAGCATCCAATTTTTAAAACAGGAGGTTAATAATTAGATGTTAAAGCTTTTTAAAGCACCATATTTCTTTGATGGAATTAGTGTTTCATTAAAAAGTTAATTGAAAATTTTTAAAGTGGAATTCTTTTTATATCCATCAGAATTGCTGAATAATTTGATCTGAAGAGTCTGCAACTCCATAGTCATTCTCTACACATTTTTTCTGTTGTATTCAGATAAATTCTAGGTCATGATTAAAGTCACTAAGACAGCAGACACTTCCTCAGTCGATTCCAATGAGTGCTTAGAGGGTTCCAAAACGGCAGTACTCTGACCTAGGATCCCTGGGAGATAAGTGGAGGGATAGGAAATGACAAGGCCCTTCTCCAAGTGTCTGAAGCATCCATGGCAGAGTGACCATAAGAACATGCAAAAGTGTAACCTGAAGAGTATTCTGGGATTGGCCACATGCTAGGGCACAGAGCAAGCCTCAACAAATTGAAGAGTACAGAAATTATTTCAAGCATCTTTTCTGACCACACCTACATGAAACTAGAAATAAACCACAGAAAAGAAATGAGAAAAAATTTGGTTACATGGAGACTAATCCAAAGGGCAATATAAATAAGGACCATAAGGGATGTATGCAGGGATTCTCTGGAGGTTAAGCAGTGAAGAATCTGCCTGCAATGCAGGAGACACGAGTTTGGTCCCTGTGTCAGGAAGATGCCCTGGAGAAGGAAATGGAAACACATTCTAATATTCTTGCCTGGGAAATCCTATGAACAGAGGAGCCTGGTGGGCCACAGTCCACGGGCTCACAAAGAGCTGGGCACTACTGAGTGACTAAGCCAGCACCCCCAAACAAAGGGGAAATATGACACCTGATTGAGGAGATTAAAGAAGGCTTTATAACGCTTTACAAGTTCATCCATTGAATTAAATAGTGTAAGAGATCTGGAAATGGATTCAGCCATTATTGGGTAAGCATCCAGTTTTATAGAAATTACTAAAGAGCATTTAAAGTAGCTCATTATGGCTAATTTTATTTTCCAGTTAAATAGTTTCTTAGACACAAAAGGAAAATTAATACAACAGCATATGGCTCAACTGGTAAAGAATCTGCCTACAATGCAGGAGACCTGGGTTCGATCCCTGAGTTGAGAAGATCCACAGGAGAAAGGAAAGGCTACCCACTCCAGTATTATGGCCTGGAGAATTCCATGGACTATGCTGTCCATGGGGTCACAAAGAGTCAGACATGACTGAGCGACTTTCACTTTCACATAGAGAAGAAAGTAGCAACTCATTCCAGTTTTCTTGCCTGTGAAATCCAATAGACAGAGGAGTCTGGCAGGCTACAATTCATGGGGATGCAAAGAGTTGAACATGAGTAAGTGAATTAGCACATCCCAAGACAAGAATAATTTGGGAGTGAAAATAGGTCTGGAAGACACTGTTCCTAGGCTTTTCATGGGGTGATATTGAAGCACCAGGATAAGACCAAGCTTCCAAGCAACCTTCCCATTCTTTTGAGGAGGATACTGTCAGGATCCTCAGAAATGCATGACTGTACCCACCAGACCTAAAACCATAACACAGGAAGGCTGAACACTGGAAGTATGAGCTGTCTGACTTGGGTGTCAAAAAGTGAGTTAGCTGCATTTTCCACACTGGGTACATTTTCACTTCATTTACCACCCTGGGTACAATTTTAGGAATGCAAACATGTCAGAAGCCTTGCTAAAAACTTGCTATAAATATATTTTTAAATCAAATGCATGAAGTTCTCATTTATTTTCCTAGGCATTTTACAAATATGAATCCCTTGGCTATGATAGGGATGATTTGGGGAAGGGAATTCAAATAATTTTACTTCTAGATTTTAGTAGGAGTTTGTCAGATCCCTTATTTTAATTAATCCTCCAATTTGCCATACTATGATGATATCTTGTTCCTTGAGGAGCAAACTTATCTTGTGTGGGTATGTGCTAAGTTGCTTCAGTTGTGTCCAACTCTTTGTGACCCTATGGACTACAGCCACCAGGCTTCTCTGTCCATGGGATTCTCCAAGCAAGAATACAGACGTGGGTTGCCATGCCCTCCTCCAGGGGATCTTTCTAACCCAGGGAACACATCTGCATCTCTTATGTCTATTTTGGCAGGCGAGTTCTTTACCTAGAAAGCCCCCCTTATAATCTAACAAAGGAATAAAACTCCATAAATGTCTATGAATTCAAGCTCAACAGCTATTTATGAGATTTTATTTATTTATTTTATTATTTATTTTATTTATTATTTATTTATCACTAGGCATGATATTAAGAGCATTTGCACAGCCCAAAGAAGAGATCTATAGTCCAGCAAGCTTATATGACTGACCCCAGGTGTCCTATACCTATTGTCAAGTCTCATCACAGATTTCCATACATATCATCCTCTATATGGTCTTCCCTGGTGGCTCAGAGGTAAAGAGTCCACCTACAATGCAGGAGACATGGGTTCGATCCCTGGGTCGGGCAGATCCCCTAGAGAAGGAAATGGCAACCCACACCAGTGTTCTTGCCAGAGAAATCCCATGGACAGAGGAGCCTGGTGGGCTACAGTCCATGGGATCAGAAAAGAGTTGGACATTACTTAGCGACTAAACAACACCAACAACAGCCTCCATACTTGCAATGCAGTCGTTTTGGCATAATAGCCCACCTCCCACAGCAAAAACCCATGAACATTCCATTTATAAGCACTATATCTGCAATGGCTCAATAGAGAAACTACTTGCACATGTTATAATTTAAGTGTGGGTCTCAATATCAAAGTCTTCCCTCAAAGAAAAACTATAGAGTGCCCTTGCTACATGACACCAGCTATATAGAAGAACCCTGCTCTTCTTATTTAACCATCTCTCATGGACTAAGAAATAAATTACTTGGTTGTCACTTCAAGGATTCCAATGGAGAGTGATTACCTAATAATCAACATCAAGTTAAATGGTTTCTGATATAATCAGCATGTTTAAATAGTTTTTAGATGAGGAAACATATTTTTTTTTCTAAATAGCTAATAGGAATTTATGATGGGCTTGGAATAATTGGCCAGCCCAATCTATAGATGCCCTGTCTGCTCCATCATGCTGGCATAGACCACAGCTAAAAATGAGTTGCGGGCTGCTATATTTACAGTGTATAACCAACAAGAACCTACTCTGTAGCACATGGATCTCTTCTCCGTGTAATATGGCAGCCTGGATGGGAGGGAGTTTGGGGAGAATGGATACATGTATACATTTGGCTGAGTCCCTTTGCTGTTCACCTAAAACTATCACAACATGTTAATAGGCTATATCCCAATACAAAATAAAAAGTTTAAAAACAAAAATGAGCTATGGGACAGAACTTCCTGTGAAGAACCAAGCCTATTTGAGTCATATACCTGGCATCAGAGCTTTCTGAATGCTGGTTTTTTTTGTATGTCTACAGGTCATAATGTAACACTACCCTTGCCTTAAAACAAATGTTTAACCCAATTACAGTCATCCACTCAGGATTACTTCATGTTTTATTTTGGGGAATAATCAAATCTTCTAGAATGGCTAACATCTCTGTCCTAACTGCAAATGGTGACACTAAAGAGTTGAAGATTTACCAGAAAGAAAATTAAATAGTTAGATATTTAAATATAGAGAAAAGTGTCTTTCTCCCCTCCCCACCATTTCTCCTTTTGCCAGATTTGATTCATTCATCCCTAAGAAACTACACTGGGAGTCTGTGTTTCCTTATGATACAATTTCCTGTCTTGTTACCCACAGCAGAGTGAAGCTCTACTATGGTCTTTTCTTATTTTCTACTCTATCCCTCTGTGTTCATTTAATGCTTCAAAATTTGTGAAAGATTAGCCTGGTTGAAGTATCAGGAAAAATATGGAAATGAAGTCAATCCTTCTCACTGAACATTCCCAGTATTCAGGAGGTAGCATCATATAACAGAATGAAGGTAGAAATTAGCAAGTCAGCTTAAACATGCTTTAATCCTCATGTTGGAAAATCTGGCATCCAATTAAAACAAAATTAATGAAATGTTAATAGGATAAATACACTCTGTAGAATGTTGAAGAAAATATGTCATAAGGAGGTAATAGTCATCTTCCCTTTTTCTCAGATCATTTTTGGCTGAGCATTAAGGAAAAGGATTTAAACAAATAGATCAGCTTCTCTACTGTGAATAAGCTTCTAATTAATCTTTTCCCCATATAGCTCTTTTTCTCTTACCTGTTGCCACCTCTCGAACATGTTAGCAATGGTTGAATCATGCACCATCTAGTCAGGAAGATCCGCTAGAGAAGGGATAGACTACCCACTCCAGTATTTTTGGGCTTCCCTTGTGGTTCAGCTGGTAAAGAATATGTCTCCAGTGCAGGAGACCTAGGTTTGAACCACGGGTTGGGAAGATCCCCTGGAGAAGGGGAAGGCCACCCACTCCAGTATTCTGGTCTGGAGAATTCCATGGACTACAGTTCATGGGGTCTCAAAGAGCTGGACACAACTGAGCAACTTTCACTTTCATGGACAAGTAAACCTGGAGAAGGAAATGGCAACCCACCCCAGTATTTTTGCCTAAAGAATGCATGTACAGAAGAGCCTGGTGGGCTATAGTCCATGGGGTTGCAAAGAGTTGAATATGATTGAAAGACTAACAAGAACAAGGATAAGTAAAGGGTTTACCCAGTGGCTCAGCAGTAAAGAATCTGCCTGTAATGTGGCAGATTTGCAGGAAATGCAGTTTTGATCCCCGGGTTCGGAAGATCCCCTGAAGAAGGAAAATACAATCCACTCCAATATTCTTGCCTAGAAATCCACATAGACAGAAGAGCCTGGCAGGCTACAGTTCGTGGAGTTGCAAAGAGTCAGACATGACTGAGAGACTAAAAAACAACAATGGATAAATAATGCTGTTTAAGACAAACATCATATAATTTTCAGTATACCTCTTTATTGGAGACATCTCACACCTACAAGCATCACTCTGCAGATGTCAGCCTTGCATCCCTCTAAGGGACCACATGTGAGCATCCTTAACCAACAACCTGCAAATGACAGCTAGTTCCAGCACAGCCTTCTCTCCTCTGTGAGCTGAATTGGCATTTAACCTCCTCAGGTGTGACTCACCAGTCTCTAAGGTGAGCTCACAGGCCTCTACAATCCATAGGTGGGAATGCACACAGACATCCATCAGCAATAATATCCTATTCTTCACTCAGCCTCGTATGGGACTCAGAGGTAAATGACCATCAGAACATTAGAATCAGAGAGCCCTGGGTAGGTGGTCTCACATTTTTGTAAGGCAAGAAAGTACTGATTTCTTTGGAACTATTCTCACCTCTTAAGGATGTTACTAAAACTTCATGAAAATGAGAAAAGTTGCATTTAATATCCAGTTACATGTGTATACACACATACACACACACACACACACACACACACACACACACACACAAAGGAAATAACTTGACTCTTCAATTGTTTAAATTGTTCAGGCAATTTTCTGCTTGCCCTTCTACTGAGAGCAAAAAAATTGTACCCAACTATGGAAGTCATCAGGGTAGCATAGTGACAGAGTCTATGTAACCAATTTTTGCAAATAACCAGAAGGAATCCCAAAGTAGCTTGATTCTTGTTTTCCCTCATGGTCTACAGAGAAAAGTCATTCCAAATGGGGGAAATTTTTAATGCATAAACCTTCTTTGCTTCAACTTTTAATCATCTATGTAAATGGTGCAACAAATATTGTTACATAAGAAATCATATTTTTATCATTGATTTTAGCCTCATGTTTAGCTACATCTCATGTTTCAGGTGAAAATTCAATAAATAGGACCAACTGTATGCTATAGACTGAAGAGTGATTGAGTTTTAACTGAAGACTACATACTCTTCACAGAAGATTTTGTAAATATATTTTAATGCTCTGTTGATGCTGAGTGTTCAATAGAAACAATTGTTATAATTTGCACATCATAAGCTTCATATAATTAATTTGGCAACAGCATAGGCTTTAAACATTGCAGAACACAAGTGAACACACAGTTTTGGGATCATCTCTTTGGTTTTCCAGGAAACAAGCCAAATTCCCTCCGAACTTCTAAAGGGATTCATTTTTCTCTGTGATTTTCTAAAGAGGAATCAGGCTGGTGTGTGTGTTGGGGGAGGGTTGGGTAGATAAAGGCTAGTGTGTGAGCACTCTGTGCAAGAGACCTATGGTCTCCTTTACACCTCTGACACGAGGTACCTGTACGTCAAATAGTTGACAACGGGGAAATTCTCTGACACTACTTTTTATTGAGGGAGCATGGCTTTTATGACAATTAGGAGGTATACTGTTGGCTCAGTGGTAAAGATTCTGCCTGTAATGCAGGAGACTTGAGTTGGATCCCTGGGTTAGCAAGACCCCCTGGAGAAGTAAATGACAGCCCACTCCAGTATTCTTACCTGGAGAATCCCATGGACAGAGGAGCCTGGTGGGTTACAGTCCATGGGATCACAAAAGTGCCAGACACAACTTAGTGACTAAACAACAAAACAGAAATAGCAAACATCCGTGTCCCCAGTTTGACCGCAGAGCTGGGATTACAGCTTATGCAGCCTCCTCACCTACATAAGGTGTACTTAACAGCTCACAAGGGTAAAGGTAAACCCTCATGTGCTGGCTTGCTTGTAATCGGCAGCATGGAGTGGGAAGAACAGCACTGCACTTGGGTCAGAAGTGCAGAACTTGAGCCTCTGCTCACCCTTGTCTGGCACTGTGACCTCAGTGAGTTGCTTCCTGTGTACCTCAGTTTCCTGGCAATATGGTTAGGCTAAGAATTTTCCAAATCTAGTCCCTTTTTGTTTCACAATTCCTTCTGCAGTGTATGTCTGTCTTCTCAGTTTTCCTACCACTGTCAGCAGGAACCAATACTTTGTTTAGACACATCTTTGGCTAGACCTCCAGTTTCATCACTCACAGACCACAGCTCAGCCAGCTTCTATGCCACTTTGTAACAAGGACTGCCTTTTCTCCATTGTCCAGCATGTTCCCGATATCCATCTGAGGCCTCACTGAAATGGCCTTTACCATCCCCACTTCTCCCAGCCTCCTGTTCATGATCATTTATGTATTCTCTGAGAAGACTGAGCCTTTTCCCCCAGGTCTCCTCTTTTATCTCTGAGCTTTCCTCAGAATCACCCCTACTGCTTACTTCATGGCATCTCAGCTTGTTCTAGCATCACCCTCAAAACTCTTCCAGACTCCACCCAACTCAAAGCCACCTCCACATAGTTAGGTGTTTGTTACAGCAGCACCTCGTTTCTCAGGGCTAAGTTCTGTATTGGATTCTGTCTGGACTGCTGCTTTGTAATTAAATTCCTAGATGTTTAAGATTTCTATGTTCTTTTGATGAATTGATCCCCTTATCACTATAAAATTACTTTGTTTATCACTTTATTCTCTGCTCATAAATCTACTTCATTTGATGTTAAAAAAAAATCACTCCAACTCTTTTTTGATTGAGGTTAGCCTGAGATGAAGAAGAATTGGCAACCTACTCCAGCCTTCTTGCCTGAGTAATCTCATGGACAGAGGGGCCTGGCGGGCTACAGTCCATGGGGTCAAAAAAAGTCAGGGGTGACTTAGCAACTAAACAGTGAAAAAATAAAATAAAATAAAAACAATACAGCTTAGGATAGCATTTCTGTCCTTTTATTTTTAACTTAATTGTATTTTTGTTTGAAAAGCATTTCTTCTTGGCGGCATGCAGTTAGATACTGCTTTCATATCTCCAAAATCTTTCCCTTTAATTAGAATTTTATTGCATTAACACTTAATATATAGTGTTAATAGTTAATATATAACAGTTATAATTATACAATTATAGTTAATTATAATTAACTATATATATAAGTTAACAATAGTTAGTATATAACTATATGTCTATAGTCTATATAGATATATGGACACAAGTTTAAACCTACAATCTTGCTACATTTTTATTTTTCTATTTGTTTCCCTTTTATTCTTTTTTGGCCTTCTTTGGATCAACTGAACATTATTTATAATGTTATTTTTTGCTGGCTCATTGCTTTCACTGTATTCTTATTTTGTAATGTTAATGGCTTCTTTTTAATTAATGCACACTCCTTTAACTTTCCCTGTTGGTTCAGATGGTAAAGAATTTGCCTGCAGTGCGGGAGACCTGGGTCTGGGAGATCCCCTGGAGAAGGGAAGGGCTACCCACTCCAGTATTCTGACCCGGAGAATCCCATGAACTATACAGTAGCAAAGAGTTGGATGTGACTGAGAAACTTTCACTTTCCTTTAACTTTCTACTTTCAAGTGTTATTAAACACTTCACCAATAGTCTGAAACCTTACAATAGTACGCTTCCATTTTTCTCCCTTCCTAACATTTGAGCAGTTTGTTCTCATACATTTCACTTTTATATATTTTATCAACCCCACACTACATTGTTATCTTTTTTCATTTTTTTCTTCCAATTTTCTTGTAATATCATTGACATACCACACTGGGTAGGTTTAAGGTGTACAGCATACTTATTTGACTTACACATGTCATGAAATGATTACTACAGTAAGTTTAGTGAACCTCTATCATCTCATATAGATATAAAATTAAAGAAATAGAAAAAAAATTTCCTCATGATGAGAATTCTTAGGATTTACTCTCTTAATTTTCATAGTATAACATACAGCAGTGTTAATTTTACTTATCTTATTGTATATTACACCCCTAGTAGTTGTTTATCTTTTTAAAAAATTTTATTGGAGTCTATTTGGTTTTAATATTGTGCTAATTTCAGGTGTATGAATCAGAAAAGTGAATCAGTTATACATATATCAACACATATATCCATTCATTCTTTAGATTTTTCCCAGATAGCCGAGTACAGAGTATTAAGTAGAATTCCCTGTGCTCTACAGCAGGTTCTTATTAGTTGTCTATTTTATGTATAATTGTGTGTATCTGTCAGTCCCAATCTCTCAATTTATTTCCCCCTGTAATCATAAGTTTGTTTGCTACATTTGTGACTGTACTTCTATTTTGTAAATAAATTCATTTCTGCTCTCTTTTAAGATTCCATGTATAAGCAGTATCGTATGACACTTGTCTTTCTGTGTCTGACTTACTTCACTCAGCATGACAGTCATTAGGTCTATCCATATTGATGTAAATGGCATTAGTTTCTGCTTTTTTATGGCCGAGTAGTATTCTATTATATATGTGTATATATATATATACCACATTTTTTTATTCATTCCTCTGTTGAGAGACATTTAGGTTGCTTCCATGTCCTGGAAGAGTGTGCTTTCAATATATGACTTTAGGGAAGATATTCAGAACTATACTACTTCAATTGTTTTTGACGAGACAAGCTGACATCCTTCCTCTCCTCTCTTAACTTTTTATTTTATATTGGACTATGGCCATCTAACAATGTTGTGATAGTTTCAGGTGCACAGCGGAGAAGCTCAGCCATACATGTACAGTATCCATTCTCCTCCAGCTCCCCTCCCATTCAAGCTGCCAGATAACACTCAGCAGAATTCCCTGTGCTATACAGTAGCTCCTTGCTGGCTGTCCATTTTTTTAAAATTTTCTTTACTTTATTATATTGGTTTTGCCATACATTGACATGAATCTGCCATGGGTATACATATGTTCCCCCTCCAGAACCCCCCTCCCTCCTAGCTCCCGATTCCCTCCCCCTCGGTCATCCCGGTGCACCAGCCCCAAGCATCAAACCTGGGCTGGCGATTGATTTCACAGACGATAATTAACATGTTTCAATGCCATTCTCCCATATCATCCCACCCTTGCCCTCTTCCACAGAGTCCACGAGACTGTTCTATACATCTGCGTTCCTTTTGCTGTCTCGCATGCAGGGTTCTCGTTACCATCTTTCTAAATTCCATATATATGCATTAGTATACTGTATTTTTGTTTTTCCTTCTGGCTTACTTCACTCTGGATAATAGGCTCCAGTTACCTGAGTAGAACGGATTCAAATGAATTTTTTTTTCAACGCTGAGTAATATTCCATTGTGTATATGTACCACAGCTTTCTTATCCATTCGTCAGTTGATGGGCATCTAGGTTGCTTCCATGTCCTGGCTATTGTAAAATACAGCAGGGTGTACATGTGGATCCCAAATTCCCTAACTATCCCCTCCTCCCATTCTCCCCCACCC
The DNA here is from genome assembly GCA_007570785.1 of Antilocapra americana. Classification (NCBI taxonomy): domain Eukaryota; kingdom Metazoa; phylum Chordata; class Mammalia; order Artiodactyla; family Antilocapridae; genus Antilocapra; species Antilocapra americana. The sequence continues at coordinate 6,342,390 of ML664152.1, forward strand.
CCAGCAACTGTAAGGTCATTCTCCAAGTCTGTGAGTCTGTTTCTGTTTTACAAATAATATATATTAATAGATGAAACAGAGACAAAATTTCATTTGTATCATTCCTCTTCAGTTCAGTTCAGTCTCTCAGTCATGTCCAACTCTTAGCGACCCCATGAACAGCATCACGCCAGGCCTCCCTGTCCATCACCAACTCCTGGAGTTTACCTAAACTCATGTCCACTGCATTGGTGATGCCATCTAACCATCTCATCTTCTGTCCTCCCCTTTTCCCCTACCTTCAATCTTTCCCAGCATCAGGGTTTCTTCAAATGAGTCAGCTCTTTGCATCAGGTGGCCAAAATATTAGAATTTCAGCTTCAACATCAGTCCTTCCAATGAACACCCAGGACTGATTTCCTTTAGGATGCACTGGTTCTATCTCCTTGCAATCCAAGGGACTCTCAAGAGTCTTCTCAACACCAAAGTTCAAAACCATCACTTCTTTGGCACTCAGCTTTCTTTATAGTCCCATTCTCACATCCATATATGACTACTGGAAAAACCATATCCTTGACTACACAGACCTTTGTCCACAAAGTAAAGTCACAAACTTTCCTTCCAAGAAGTAAGAGTCTCTTAATTTCATGGCTGCAATCACCATCTACAGTGATTTTGGAGCCCCAAAAAATGAGGTCAGCCACTGTTTCCACTGTATCCCCATGTATTTGCCATGAACTGGACATGGAACAACAGACTGGTTCCAAATAGGACAAGGAGTACGTCAAGGATGTATATTGTCACCCTGCTTATTTAACTTATATGCAGAGTACATCATGAGAAATGCTGAGCTGGATGAAGTACAAGCTGGAATCAAGATTGTTGGGAGAAATATCAATAACCTCAGATATGCGGACCACATCACCCTTATGGCAGAAAGTGGAGGAACTAAAAAGCCTCTTGATGAAAGTTCAAGAGGAGAGTGAAAAAGTAGGCTTAAGGCTCAACATTAAGAAAACTAAGATCATGGCATCTGGTCCCATAACTTCATGGGAACTAGATGGGGAAACAGTGGGAACAGTGGCTCACATTGTTTTTGGGGGGCTCCACAATCACTGTAGATGGTGACTGCAGCCATGAAATTAAAAGATGCTTACTCCTGGGAAGGAAGGTTATGACCAATCTAGATAGCATATTGAAAAGCAGAGACATTACTTTGCCAACATAGGTCCATCTAGTTAAGGCTATGGTTTTTCCAGTAGTCATGTATGGATGTGAGAGTTGGATGGTAAAGAAAGCTGAGCACTGAAGAACTGATGCTTTTGAACTGTGGTGTTGGAGAAGACTCTTGAGAGTCCCTTGGACTTCAAGATCCAACCAGTCCATCCTAAAGGAAATTAGTCCTGGGTGTTCATTGGAAGGACTGAGGTTGAAACTGAAACTCCAATATTTTGGCCACCTTATGCGAAGAGTTGACTCATTGGAAAAGACTCTAATGTTGGGAAGGATTGAGAACAGGAGGAGAAGGGGACGACAGAGAATGAGTTGGCTGGATGGCATCACCAACTCAATGGACATGGGTTTGGGTAGACTCTGGGAGTTGGTAATAGACATGGAGGCCTGGCACGCTGCAATTCATGGGGTTGCAAAGAGTCAGACATGACTGAGTGACTGAACTGAACTGAACTGATGGGACTGAATCCATGATCTTAGTTTTCTGAATATTGAGCTTTAAACCAACTTTTTCACTCTCCTCTTTCACTTTCACCAAGAGGCTCTTAAGTTCTTCTTCACTTTCTGCCATAAGGGTGGTGCCATCCACATATCTGAGGCTATTGATATTTCTCTTGGCAATCTTGATTCCAGTTTGTGCTTCTTCAAGCCCAGTGTTTCTCATGATGTACTCTGCATATAAGTTAAATATGCAGGGTGACAATATACAGCCTTGACGTATGCTTTTACCTATTTAGAACCAGCCTGTTGTTCCATTTCCAGTTCTGACTGTTGCTTCCTGACCTGCATACAACATTCTCAAGAGGAAGGTCAGGTGGTGTGGCATTCTCATCTCTTTCAGAATTTTCCACAGTTTATTGTGATCAACACAGTCAAAGGCTTTGGCATAGTCAATAAAGCAGAAATAGATGTTTTTCTAGAACTCTCTTGCTTTTTTGATGATCCAGTAGATGTTGGCAATTTGATCTCTGGTTCCTCTGCCTTTTCTAAAACCAGCTTGAACATCTGGATGTTCACGGTTCATATATTGCAGAAGCCTGGCTTGGAGAATTTTGAGCATTAATTTACTAGCGTGTGGGATGAGTGCAATTGTGCAGTAGTTTGAGTGTTCTTTGGCATTGCCTTTCTTTGGGATAGGAATGAAAAATGACCTCTTCCAGTCCTGTGGCCACCACTGACTTTTCCAAATTGCTGGCATATTGAGTGCAGCACATTCACAGCATCATCTTTTAGGATTTGAAATAGCTCAACTGGAATTCCATCACCTCCACTAGCTTTGTTTGTAGTGATGCTTTCTAAGGCCCTCTTGACTTCACATTCCAGGATGTCTGGTTCTAGGTGAGTGATCACATTATCATGATTATCTGAGTCGTGAAGATCTTTTTTGTATATTTCTTCTGTGTATTCTTGCCACCACCTCTTAATATCTTCTGCTTCTGTTAAGTCCATACCATGTCCTTTACTGAGCCCATCTTTGCATGAAATATTCCCTTGGTATCACTAATTTTCTTGAAGAGATCTCAAGTCTTTCGCATACTGTTGTTTTCCTCTAATTCTTTGTATTGATCACTGAGGAAGGCTTTCTTATCTCTCCCTGATAGTCTTTGGAACTCTGCATTCAGATGGGAATATCTTTCCTGTTCTCCTTTGCTTTTCGCTTCTCTCCTTTTCTCAGCTCTTTGTAAGGCCTCCTCAGACAGCCATTTTGCTTTTTTGCAATTCTTTTTCTTGGGGATTGTCTTAACCCCTGTCTCCTGTACAATGTCACAAACCTCCATCCATAGTTCATCAGGCACTCTGTCTATCAGACTAGTCCCTATTTCTCACTTGCACTGTATAATTTTAAGGGATTTGATTTAGGTTATACCTGAATGGTCTAGTGGTTTTCCCTACTTTCTTCAATTTCTGTCTGATTTGGCAATAAGGAGTTCATGATCCTAGCCACAGTCAGCTCCTGGTCTTGTTTTTGCTGACTGTATAGAGCTTCTCCATCTTTGGATGAAAAGAATATAATCAATCTGATTTCAGTGTTGACCATCTGGTGATGTCCATGTGTAAAGTCTTCTCTTGTGTTGTTAGAAGAGGGTGTTTGCTATGACCAGTGCGTTCTCTTGGCAAAAGTCTATTAGCCTTTGCCCTGCTTCATTCTGTACTCCAAGGCCAAATTTGCCTGTTACTCCAGATGTTTCCTGACTTCCTACTTTTGCATTCCAGTCCCATATAATGAAAAGGACATCTTTTTTGGGTGTTAGTTCTAAAAGATCTTGTATGTCTTCATAAAACCTTTCAACTTCAGCTTCTTCAGCATTACTGGTTGGGTCATAGGCATGGATTACCATGATATTGAATAGTTTGCCTTGAAAACGAACAGAGATCATTCTGTCATTTTTGAGACTGCATCCAAGTACTGCATTTTGGACTCTTTTGTTGACCATGATGGCTACTCCATTTCTTCTAAGGGATTCCTGCCCACAGTAGTAGATATAATGGTCATCTGAGTTAAATTCACCCATTCTAGTCTATCTTAGTTCACTGATTCCTAGAAAGTCGATGTTCACTCTTGCCATCTCCTGTTTGACCACTTCCAATTTGCCTTGATTCATGGACCTAACATTTCAGGTTCCTATGCAATATTGCTCTTTATAACATTGGCCATGGTTCTATCACCAGTCACATCCACAACTGGGCATAGATTTTGTTTTGGCTCCATCCCTTCATTCTTTCTGGAATAATTTTTCCATTGATCTCCAGTAGTACATTGGGCACCTACCAACCAGGGGAGTTCATCTTTTAGTTTCCTATCTTTTTGCCTTTTCGTACTCTTCATGGGGTTCTCAAGGCAAGAACATTGAAGTGGTTTGCCATTCCCATCTCCAGTGGACCACGTTCTGTCAGCCCTCTCCACCATGACCCATCTGTCTTGGGTGGCCCCACACGGCATGGCTTAGTTTCATTGAGTTAGACAATGCTGTGATCCATGTGATCAGATTGGCTAGTTGTCTGTGATTATGGTTCTAGTATGTCTGCCCTCTGATGCCCTTTCGCAACACTTACTCTCTTGCTTGGGTTCCTCCTTCCTTGGACGTGGGGTATCTCTTCACGGCTGCTCTAGCAAAGTGCAGCTGCTGCTCCTTACCTTGGGCAATGGGTATCTCCTCACAGCCATCCCTCCTGACCTTGATCGTGGAGTAGCTCCTCTTGGCCCTCCTATGCCCATGCAGCTGCCACTCCTTGGGCTTGGGGTAGCTCCTCTCGGCCACGCTTCTGGGTTTCTCTTACCTTGGATGCAGGGTCTCTCTTCACAGCTGCTCCAGCAAAGTGAAGCTACCGCCCCCGATCTTGGACGCAGGGTAACTCCTCTCGACCACCGAGTTATAGTTCACATACCATGAAATCCATGTTTTTATAGTATACAATTCGGTGACTTTTAGAATATTTAGAGGGTTGTACAATCCCTAGTGCTATCTAATTTTAGAACATTCACCATCCCCCAAATATCCCATACCCAATACTAATCTATCCCCACTCTTTCCCTCTTCTATCCCTCCCGGGAAACCATTAATCTACTTTCTGTTACTATAGATTTGCCTATTCTGAACATTTCATGCAAGGTAATCATAGTAATCTCATATGATAATCTTATTAATCTAATCTGACATAGCCTAATATGATCATCTAAGCATAATGATCCGATAAATAGATAGTTTGTTGTGATTGGCTTCTTTCACTGAGTACAGTGTTTTCATGGTTTATGGAAGTTACACATGTATCAGTGCTTTATTTCTTTCTATTATTGAATGATCCTCCTTTTATGGTATGGCAATACATTTTGTATATCTGTTGACTAGTTGCTATATAGTTGGGTTATTCATATCTAAAAAACTTTTATTGGATGCCAAATATTGTGTCTTTTACCTTGTTGGATATTTTTATTCCTATAAAAAGTATAGGCCTTTTTTACTTCTGTCCTTGGATGCAGTTCAGTTATTTGGTGATGATTTGATCTTTATGAAACTTGAGTTTAATAATTGGTAAGCAATAGCTTCTCAGGTGGCACCTAGTGGTAAAGAACCCACCTCCCAATGCAGGAGGCATAAGAGATGCAGATTCCACCCCTGGATTGGAAGATCCCCTGGATGAGGGCATGGCAACCCACTCCGGTATTCTTGCCTGGAGAATCCCATGGACAGAGGAGCCTGGCGGGCTACAGTCTATAGAGTCACAGAGTCGGACATGATTGAAGTGACTTAGCATGCATGCAGGTAGACAACACAAGAACACTGTTCGATCTAGGGCTAATTATCCCCCACCATCAAGACCCTATACATAATATCCAATGCCCCATCGATCCTGAGGGCTTCCTGTCTGGCTGGTGGGAACAGGCACCATTTCTAGCCTGTGTGAAAGCTGAGCAATAGAACCTCCAATCTTTTCAAGTGGTTCTTCCCTTGGCCTCAGAGAGCTTTCCCACATGCACACGTCTGCTCAGCTAAGATCCAACCCTATCAAAATTCTCCATGAAGTTTTCTTCATAGTACTCCTTCCTGTGTACTCCAGCCCCCTCCCAGGCTCTCAGCTCTGTCTCCTCTACTCAGAGAAGCTGTTGATCTTCTCCTGGGTTCCCTTCTCAGTGCCATGGCCTGGAAACTCTCACAAAAGTGTAACAACCCTGCAACTGTAGGCTTCACCTCATTTATTTCCCATATTCCAGGGAAGAAATCACTGTCCATCACCAGATATGCAATGCCTTTGAAACTGTTGTTTCACATATTTTGTGGGCTCTTTGGTTGTCTCAGGTAGGTGATCTATCTTGTTCTTGGTACTCCATCCCAGCTGAAAACAGGTGTGTCATGACTCATATTTAAAGGGTTAAATTACTCCTAGTTGTTCAGCTGCTAAGTCGTGTCTGACTCTGCAACCCCATGGACTGCAGCATGCCAGGCTGCTCTGTCCTTCACCATCTCCTGGATTTTGCTGAAACTCATATTCATTGAGTCAATGATGCTATCTAATCCCCTCATCTTCTGTTGCCCCATTTTCCTTTTGCCTTCAGTCCTTCCTATCATTAGAGTCCTTTCCAGTAAGCCAACTCTTCACATCAGGTAGCCAAAGTATTGGAGTTCCAGCTTCAGCATCAGTCCTTCCAATAACTATTCAGGGTTGATTTCCTTTAGGATTTACAGGCTTGAGCTCCTTGCTATGCAAAGGACTCTCAAGAGTCTTCTCCAGCACCACAATTTGAAAGCATTAATTCTTTGGTGTTCAGCCTTCTTTATGGTCCAACTCTTGCATCCGTACACACCTACTGGAGAAACCATAGCTTTGACTACATGGGGCTTTGTAGGCAAAGTGATATCTTTGTTTTTTAATTTGCTTTCCTTCCATGGAGCAAGAGTCTTTGAATTTCATGGCTGCATTCACCATTTGCAGTGATTTTTGGAGTCCAGGAAAATAATTTCTATCACTGCTTCCACTTTTTACTCTTGGTGGCTGTCAAAGCTGCAGCATTGAGACAAGCAGACTATGTAGAAATTGCAAGTCCCAGCTTTTAGAGAAGGATGAGGGTGACTTTTGTTTCTTGCAACAGATAACATATTGATAACCGTTGCTTTAGGAGATTCACTTGTGCCATTGCCTCCTTGAATGTGGGAACATTTATGTCTCCTCTCACAGGTGATCAGCGAGTTTGAAGCCTCTCCTGACTCATTTTCCTACAGAATTCCTAACCTGAGTCGGAATCGTCAGTATAGCGTCTGGGTGGTGGCCGTGACCTCAGCCGGCAGAGGCAACAGCAGTGAAATCATTACCGTGGAGCCTGTCGCTAAAGGTGGGTGGCATGCTGTAGGAAGGACCTTATTTCCCAGTACAATTGTACTGGCTTTACATCTCTGTTCTCTTTGAAATAAAGATGATAATGCCCTACAAATCAAGTAAACCAGAACACCACGTGTTACCCATTTCAGCCCAAGAAATGGGTCACTGCTAGTGGCACTGGGCTTTTGTGCTAATCAGAAAACCACCTCCTATGGATGAGCAGCTTTACAACTGCCAGTGTCTCAGGAGAAATTAGGAAAAGGAGCCCCCATCCATCTCTTAGAGTGAAAATCTCTACATTACTGCCTCCCAAGCAAGTTCTATCATCTTCAAAATCAGGTATCAGGCTTCTTAAAGAGAAATGTCTATTTTTTGGTCTATGAGATTTGAAACCTGACAAACGTAAAAAAAAATTAGTTCTTCTTCAATTGATGTTAAAGTGAAAGTTGCTCAGTTGTGTCCAACTCTTTGTGACCCCATGGTCTGTAACCTGTCGAGATCCTCTTTCCATGGAATTCTCCAAGCCAGAATACTGGAGTGGATTGCCATTTCCTTCTCCAGGGCATCTCCCATACCCAGAGACTGAACCTGGGTTTCCTGCATCGCAGGCAGATTCTTTATTATCTGAGCCACCAGGGAAGCTATTGACAGAATGCTGTAAAGACCTTAGGTAACAAAATGAAGTTTGTTTTAGGAACAAAAATTTCCACAAAATGTAATATCTTCACATTAAGATGTTATACTGGCCCTAAAAAGCACATACAGACACAGAATATTCTTGTTTGACTTCTGGTAATTGGCTACCACACAGTGTTCAGAGTCCTCATAAATTAGCCCTTGTCAATGAATAAATGTATTTACCTCACAATTCCAAGCCAACCAGAGATGCTCCTGACTCTGGAATATACCACATTGGAAATTTAGAACTCATAAGGCTTCCAGGTGCCTGAAAGAAAAAACAAACATTCCAAGATCCCAGCTTCTCATGCTTAACCAGCTTTCAACCAGAGTTGGAGATGATGATCGAGATGGGCTTTCCAGAAAGGAGCTAAGGAATGCCTTGGGAGTGGTGCAGGCATCCAGAGGGCTGGCACCACCCAGGAGCCCCAGACCCTGGCAAATCGTGAACCATAATGGCCAAAAGATCCAAGCTGGACCGACTGGGCTGCCCACAGGTGGAGGCGGCTGGTGCAGCTTATGTTGTAGTTGTTGGGAGGTCAGGCAGGCTGGCAGACCCAAAGGCTCTAAAATCCAGGGTTAGGTTCAGGAAGAGGGCTGGGGCTTTGGAACAAGGAGGCGCAGAACGCAACCACTGACTCAGTCCTGGAGGAATGGTGTCCTGGGAGGGAGCCCAGGGCCAGGGGGCAGCACAGAGCTCAGGGCCATGTAGCTAGAGCACCACAGGAACTGGGAAGGACATCCAGGTTGCTGGTGAGGCACAGTGTCTCATTAGAATCACCTGAGGTCCTCATTCAAAGCCGGCCTCCTGGAGCGCCCCCCTGAAATCCACTGAATCACGGAGCCAGAGGAGGAATCTGCATTTTTTCACCAAAGATTCTAAGTGATTCTCTTGCCTGCTCCAGTTTGCTAAGTCTTAGAATTTCACAGTGGGATCCTATACATGCCAACTGCCACCAACAGACATTAATTCCAGAAACTGGGGGTGTTGGGCTTGAAGATGAAGTGGTTTTAGCTAGTGGTTTCACAAAACGCTGGTGGAAAAGCACTCCTAAGTCCTGGAATGAATCTTATAGTCAGCATATTGAAGAACTGAAATGAAACAGAATGGAATAGAGTCAAGGAATCTAGACTAGGCTTGAAAAAAAAGTAGAAAATATCAGAATGCATCACACAGTGAGCATTCATGTGTAGAACTTTGTTTTCGTTCGCACACACGTAACATGTGCGCAGCTTCTGAAATTCAATGTAAAATGTATTTTTTTTACAGGGGTAGGGGGCTATGAGAAAGCTTAAAAGCCCCACCTCTAGCTGAGTTTCCCTAATCAACTTCCATTTTGCTGCATGAACATTCCTCATCATATAAAAGGATGGTCTGAAAGGTATGAAAGGGGCCAGCCTTCCAGTGTCAGAAATCCAATGCCGCCTGCCCAGGATATTTTTGTTTCCATGATGGAAAATCAGAAATGTCAATTACTAATAGAACATTCCACGGTGAATGGGTCTCCTCACTGGGCCGCCTCTGAAGACACTCCCCTCAGGAGGAAGAGCCGCGGTTTCCTTTGCAGGGCATGTTTCTTCAAGCACGTGGGTAGGTTTTGCTGTAACATTTGCTGCATAAAATAGACTCTGCCTCTGAGCCCACTGGCACTTCCTCACTCTCTGCTCTGGACTCCAGTGCTCAAAACAACAAAAGTCAGAGTTGTCTGATAGTTCATAATGACTTGTGTTCTAGACCAGGGTGACTCCTGTTGAGCTGGCTCCAGGAACTCCACCTTTCCTCAAATTCCAGTACTTTCCTGGGGAACCTGACCCCAGTGTCCATTGGTCAGTCTCAACCCTCAAGTCCAAAATGGTGCAAGGGTCCCAACATTGGTCCCATCTTTTTGAGTCCAGAATCAGATTGGAACAGCTTCTGCCTGCAGGCTTTTTATCTGTGCATCTAGATGGGCTGAGCTTCTGGAGGGAGCATCCCGGAAACCAGGGTCCCAGGGTCCCAAGCAGATCATTTTGCCTCTGGAAGACTCACCTCTTGGTGCCTCTGCCAGCTTTTGTGTCTTACCCAAGAAGATGACACCAGGAATCTGTCAGTACAGGGCCCCTCCAGTATCCAAGGAGGCCCCTGCAAACAGGGCTGCCCTGGGCTTTTCCCTCCTCCCACCCCCGTGTTCTTTGGCCACTTTGAGACTGCCCCAGTGCCCGATGTCCCCAGGAGAAGCTTTTGTTCCAGCATCTGAATCACTGTCCCAAGCAAATAGTGATACTTCAAGAGAGGTTGCTCCGGAAAAGTTTATTTTCCTTAACATTTGTGCTGAAGATCAAGCTGATATAAAAAAGCTGGGAAAGAACCACAAAACTGATAAATGGAAGTCATTCCAGTTTTACTTCTTCCTGTCTTGGAGCTTTATGTTTTGTTTTGTCTCTTCTCTCAGATATTAAAAGTATATTTTAATGTGCAGTTTGGGATGTTGAGATAAATTGCTTAATAAAGTGCTTTGAAATATAATTGGGCTCACAGAAAGCACAACTTGGAGCTGCTAGGCTTATGGAGTCCCACGTATTTAATTTGGGATCCCTGTGTCTAATCGATAAAAGGGGAGAAAAATACTAGAGTAGGGATTTTCAGCAGTTCATATGCTCATACGAAGAAAATCCCTTAGATGGACTCTGATACAAGGAATAGTGTTGAGAGGTGTGACACTGATTGGCAGGGCTGCACTCGCCTTTGGGGGTGTCGCTGGTTTAGGGATGGTCATCTTGGCCTCTGTAGACAAATCCGTAGAGTCACTTCACTTCTGCTCTGTTTGGTGGTCCAGCTCCCGCACGGATCCTGACCTTCAGTGGCACGGTGACTACTCCCTGGATGAAAGACATTGCCTTGCCTTGTAAAGCTGTTGGGGACCCCTCTCCTGCCGTAAAGTGGATGAAAGACAGGTAACCAGTTACCCAATGTATACCCTCAACACAACTCTAGGGGAGAGCTTCGGACACACTGTGCTGGGTCTCGTGGTATAAAGTGTAGATTTACACTCATTAAAGCTCCAGGAAAACTACCAAATCTTCTGCAATAGAGAGGAAGTTGGTTAAGGGTGATGGGGGAGGAATCTCAGCTTTAGCACTGAAAGGATCTGATGTATCATGTCAATTCTCTTAAAATTCTTAGCTTTAAATTCATGACAATGCTTCCAAGGAAAATAGTTTAGCCAGCCAAATAATTTCTGTGGAAGTTATCCTTATTATGAAAATCTCCTCTATATCTGAGATGAACGTACCCAAGGATACTTGCAACTTACATTTATCTCTTCTCCTTCAAAGATAATGGACCAATCAGCCCTAACTGAAATTCTCTGAGAAATAGCTTTAAGAAATGGAATACACTGTTGTTGCTGTTGTTCAGCTGCTAAGTCATGTCAGATTCTGTGACCCCACAGATTACAGCATGCCAGGCTTCCCTGTCCTTCACTGTCTCCCAGAGCTTGCTCAAACTCATGTCTATTGAGTCGGTGATGCCATCCAACCATCTCATCCTCTGTCGCCCACTTTCTCCTCCTACTCTCAGCCTTTCCCAGCATCAAGGCCTTTTCCAGTGAGTCAGTTCTTCACATCAGGTGGCCAAAGTACTAGAGCTTCAGCTTCAGCATCAATCCTTCCAATGAATATTCAGGACTGATTTCCTTTAGGATTGACCAGTTGGATCTCCTTGCAGTCCAAGGGACTCTCAGGGGTCTTCTCCAGCACCATAGTTCAAAAGCATCAATTCTTCGGCACTCAGCCTTGTTTACAGTCCTATTGCCTTCTTTATGGAATACATTAGGGCTTTGCTAATGTAAAACCTGGTTTTCCATGCTCAGTAGGAATTATTGAAATAATAATAACAGCTGAGATGGAAGGGAGAAAGTGGATGAAATAGATTCTGCTCATGTAACTTTTTAAAGTACTTTATCTCTACTCAGAGGAAGAAATTAAGATATAAATAAAGAGCTGAACATTCACTGATGGGCTTAGAGATTTGTTATAAAATGGATTGAGAAGAGTCCCTATTTTCAAACAAAGGCACTTAAAAGACATAAACTATTGAAATGGTAGTCTTGATATATGCATGCTAAGTCACTGAATCATGTCTGACTCTTTGCAGCCCCATGAACTATAACCTATCAGGCTCCTCAGTCCATGGGATTCTCCAGGCAAGAACGCTGGAGTGGGTTGCCATGCCCTCCTCAGTGACCACTTTCTCATCTCTTTTAAAGTTAGTTAAGGAAATAAGTAAGCTCCCAAGTTTAAGTCGCTTCCACCAGATGTGGGGATGGCCCTAGATAACTGGACAATCCCCTCTCCCTGTGGCCAAGGCTATGACATCATCAAGGGAGGTCTCTTTATACCAGGGTTAGCTCATCACCCTCTTGGCACACCGCAGTTCATTTCTGATGCCACAATTATTAACAACTGCAATTTTCCGTGAATCTATAAGCCACCCCAAAACTTACTTGTCCCAATATGATCTGGTCAAAATGGTATATCTGCCCACAGAAGCAATCTCGTTTGGGATATGCCAAGCATTGACCTTCCAGGAGCCAGAAGCCACACAGATCTCCACACAGACTTCACTTCTACACAGCAGTTTGTACACATAATCAAACTCAGCTATGTGACTGTTTTCATCATATAATCATGGCTTAGTTCTTACTTAATATAATATTCCGAATGGGTTGTCTACTTCAGAGAGTGCTTATGCTTTTCCCCAACCTCAGCTAACTTAGATTGTAATTTCTTTAATCTGCGCCTTTTTCTTCCTGTGAGGTAGTAACGGGACACCCAGCCTGGTAACGATTGATGGGCGGAGAAGCGTCTTCAGCAATGGCAGCTTTGTCATCCGCACAGTGAAGGCAGAGGACTCTGGCTACTACAGCTGCATCGCCAACAACAACTGGGGGTCGGATGAAATTATCCTAAATTTACAAGTACAAGGTACTACTCCTGGGGGCTCTTCTTAATGCTTTTTTGTATATATGCCTATGTGCAAAGAGTGAAAGTGAGCAAATTTAAAAATCAGCCTTTGTAAAGAACTAATTGCTACTTTCATATAACAAAAGCATAAATGCTCATTTTGGAGATTAGAGTTAAACAAATCAAAGTAAATAAAAATAATTCATAACCTGAGCGCTAACACTGTTTACATATTTTCATATGAGAACCTAGTCTCATCAGTCTTTATGTCTGCCTCACTGAAAAAGCCCTTCCTAATAACATCCTAATAGCATGATTTATTCCACATGTATATAAGCATCACCTAGAAAATACCAGCAAGAAATAATTCCAAATTGAGATGCTTTATGAATGTTAATTAACTCACTGACTAGTGAGTATGCAATGTATATTAAAAGGACACTAACCGAAACTCTATAGGGCATTCATGTTTAATTGTGTATTTAATACAGTGTATGTAATTTTTCTTGACTTCATACTCCAAAAGTACATGACAAATTTAAAACTGTCAAATTAAAAACATGCATAAAATCCCAGATGGCCACTGATTTGGTTCAAATCTGGATGATCAGTGATATTTTATTAGTAGAAAAATCAAAGTGTATACTTTTCCAGATGTGTTATCACATTAATAATTAATATAGCATTAACAATATTGTCACATTAAATTAATCATACTAATTTGTGTTATCATATTAATAAATCACAGAAGGCTTGATAAATAAAATAAATGTTGCCCTCAGTGGGAGGGAAGGGAAGGAGAACTATCTATTTTTGAAAATAATGTAAAATTGACCTGGAATTTCAAGTAACTTGAAGTCAGGAGAATTTCAAGCCATTTTTTGGAGACAGACACTATATTATAACTCTAAAAGAGATGAATCTATTTTTCATGGCTTTGGGTTAATACCAGGCTTCTCTCAGAGAAAAGAGAAGGGCATTTTATGAGAAGCTTTCTATATAATTTTGATAACCTTAATCCAGATTTCTTCAGTATTTCTGTCCAGAGAGCTAATCCAAAATATTACTAAGGTTCATTGATAAGAATTATGTATTCTTTGAACCTTATGTGACAACTCAAGTGTGTGTACTGTCACTCAGTGGTGCACCTATGATTTCAGTGGAAAATGTGTGTGTGTGTGTGTGTGTGTTGCCTCTTGGAAGGGTGGGTCAAATCCTGGAAGTTTTTGCAGTTCTTTTCTCACTAGCTACGCTTACCCTGCCCCTTTCATATAGCTGAGAACAGAAAAGCTAAGTAGGTGCTATTTGTCTTTGTCATTTGAATCATGGCTGAAATTCAGAGTAAAATAATGCATGTATCTTTAGTAAGTTTACAGAAGGTTTTAATGAGTGATAAGCAACTCAGATAGTCAAGGAATTGGCGAGGCAATGAGGAAATAAATCCACGTAGAAATGGGGTTGAATTTCTGTAAAGAATAGAATCATTCTGTTCTATTTCTTTAGCCCAGGATATCAACTAAATAGACATTTTGACAGACATGAATTGCATATTTTGTCAACCTGAAACACTTATTTAATAAATGGCTGTTAAAAATCATTTGGTAAATGACTGTTACAGAAGACTGAAGATGTGAACAACTAATTCTTGTTTTCTAAAATCTGCTTCCTCTCTAGTTCCACCAGATCAGCCTCGGCTCACGGTTTCAAAAACCACCTCTTCCTCCATCACCCTCTCGTGGCTCCCTGGGGACAATGGAGGCAGTTCTATAAGAGGTAAGTACAAAGAAGGTACCCACAATGGTTGATTAGTTGACATTATCCACAAGCTGATAAGTGACACATTTTTGTCAAGTAATTGTCATGTGTTAGTTTATTTCTCCCCCAAATTCATCATATAATGAATTCTTCCATTACCTACACACACACACACACACACACACACACAAAGACACACATCTATTTTTATAGTATTTGTTGTCACTCATTCATCCAGGGAAATCCGTTCACAGAATCAGTACCATACATCCAATCTGAGTGAAATATTAACACACGCCAATAAAGAACATGAGTATGCGCAAACTCCAGGAGAGAGTGAAGGGCAGGGAAACCTGGCGTGCTTCAGTCTATGGGGTCACAAAGAGCTGGACATGACTTAGCACTTGAACAACAGCAATAAAGAAAGAAAACACAGATGTGGTGTCTCTCCCCTAAGAGGCTACATTGTGTTCCTTCCACTTGTCAATACTGCTCCTTCTGTTCAGGTTCTCATTCCTTCAGTTAAATAACCACAGGACTGTTTTGACTTAGAAAGGACTAAAAGATGGGAGCGACCTAAAAGATTCCACAAATCTTTTGCAATCAGGAGTAGAAAAGAATAAGGGTATTTAAATGGAAGGTAGGGGCTTCCCTGGTGGCTCAGAGGGTAAAGAATCTGCCTGCAGTGTGGGAGACCTGGGTTCAATCCCTGGGCTGGAAAGATCCCCTGGAGAAGGAAATGGCAACCCATACCAGTATTCTTGCATGGAGAATCCCATAGATGGAGGAGCC
Source organism: Antilocapra americana (assembly GCA_007570785.1). Lineage (NCBI taxonomy): Eukaryota > Metazoa > Chordata > Mammalia > Artiodactyla > Antilocapridae > Antilocapra > Antilocapra americana. The sequence goes on from ML664152.1 coordinate 6,357,585, forward strand.
TAGCAGGTTACAGTCCATGGGGTCACAAAGAGTCAGACATGACTGAGTGACTAACACTTCCACTTTCACAAACTGAAGGAATGAGCTATCCTGATGACTGCAGCCTCAGTAGGGCTGGGAGAACATTCTGAGCAATATGTGGGCCAAGCAGAGAGAGAGAGAACCCAGAGGAGCGACTGCAGATGCATGGGATTAGGGAACAAATGACAAAGGGGTCCTTGAACAGCTGGGAGAGGCTGGAGGATAGATTTCTGCAGGCAGAGGACATCCAGTGAAAAGACCACTGGACATACAGAGCCATTTTAGAGCAAGGCCACTGACATCTGGAGCCAGCTTGGTTCAGCTCATGATAGCAAGTTGCTGCTCCTCTTCCCAGCTTTGCCCTCAGTAATCACAGCCAGGTCAGGGATATTTGCACACCACCAAAATAAAAAATGCTACTCATAGGGGCTTTTCTTTCTTCAAGAGCTGATCATTAAACATTGATTAGTGTTCCACTGGGCAAAGGAGAGGATATTTCTGTTTTAGGGAAGAAAAAGGTGATATTATTTTTTTTTTCCTTTTTTTTTTTTTTTTTTT
>ML664152.1:6358263-6446717 GCA_007570785.1 Antilocapra americana
TTTTTTTTATTATTGTTTTTGCCATACATTGTCATGATATCACCATGGGTTTACATATGCTTCCCCTCCGGGTCCCCCCTCCCTCCTCCCTCCCCCCCGGGAAATCTCGCTGCACCAGTCCCGAGCATCAATCCTGGGCTGGCGATTGATTAGACACATGACAATTAACATGCTTCAATGCCCTTCTCCCATCTCATCCCACCCTTACCCTCATCCACAAAGTCCACAAGTCTATTCTATACATCTGCGTTCCTTTTGTTGTCTCCCATGTTGGGTTCTCGTTACTGTCTTTCTAAATTCCATATATATGTGTTAATATACTGTATTGTTGTTTTTGCTTCTGGCTTACTTCACTCTGGATAATGGGCTCCAGTTTCGTCCATCTGAGTAGAATTGCTTCAAATGAATTTTTTTTTAATGCTGAGTAATATTCCATTGTGTATATATACCACAGCTTTCTTATCCATTCGTCAGTTGATGGGCATCTAGGTTGCTTCCATGTCCTGGCTATTGCAAACAATGCAGCGATGAACATCATTTAAGACCTCGTGGTCTTAAATGATGTTTGAAATAGATGAGTAAGAGTGAGGCTGTAGAGGTGGAAGAAGACTGATTCTGGTTCACTTGTCATTATTGAGGACAGCTCTGGGGTTCTGGGCTTTCCCAGAAGCTTAATAAGTGACACTTCCCAGGAGACCATAGATACCTAGGTGATAATTGTATTTCTAGATCTACAGTGTGTGTGTGTGTGTGTTTTAATACGGTCCATTCTTACCCAGAGAATCTCATGGACAGAGGAGCCTGGTGGGCTACAGTCTTAAAGAGTTGGACATGACTGAAATGACTTAGTGAAAGTCACTCAGTCGTGTCTGACTATTGGCAACCCCATGGACTATACAGTCCATGGAATTTTCCAGGCCAGAATACTGGAGTGGGTAGCCTTTCCCTTCTCCAGGGAATCTTTCCAACCCAGGGATCGAACCCAGATCTCCCATGTTGCAGGCAGATTCTTTACCACCTTGAGCCACAAGAAGCCTAAAATGACTTAGCATGCATGCAAACATAGCACAGGCTTCCTAGGTGGCACAAGAGGTAAAGAATTAGCCTACGAGTGCAGGAGATGCAAGATGCAAGAACTGAATTTCCCAGTTCAACCCCTGGGAAGTTTCCCTGGAGGGGGAAATGGCGACCCACCCCAGTATTCTTGCCTGGAGAATCCCAAGGACAGAGGAGGCTGGATGGCTACAGTCCAAGAGGTCGCAAAGAGTCAGTCCCGACTGAGCACATGGCATAGCAAAAGATAGCACAGAGACACCTGCTAGTGGTTGGAAGACATCAGTGGAGTGAGAAGTTCATTGTATTTCCCACCTTTTATGATTGGCTTGTTCTCACTACTGTAATTTTTGGAAGGCTCTTGTTGAGAAGATTCTGAGAGGTCGAATCCCATTATTCTGTGCAGGGAGAGACTAGAAATCCTTGGGCAAATCATTTATATTCCATCTTACACACTTTTCCATCATGGGATCAGGCTAGTAACTTCTCTTTTTATAGGATGAAATTTGTAGGCTGGGAGGATGAAGACTAACACGGTGCCCTAGATCCACAGATGTAAACTTGCTCAGCAAAGCCTCAGTCACTCAGAACTAACTCCAAATAAGCCATGTGGGGGCTTTTAGTTTAGACATAAAGAGCCGATTGGGAAGACAGACGAGAGTGAGCTGTTGGTTGTCCCTATACCCTTCTGATTTCTCTCTAGTTTGTTGCAGTCAAACAGCAATTGTGAGTCCTACGGCAAATAGACAAATGAATGAATGAATAAAAATAAAGAAACCCCAAATTGAGAGAGTAGCTTTGATTTTTAATTATGTCCCATTTGTTTATTCGTGTTTTTATTTCCAATATTCTGGGAGGTGGGTCATGGAGTATCCCGCTTTGGGTTATGGCAGAAAGTGTTTTGCCTATGTTATCCTCTAGGAGTTTTATAGTTTCTGGTCGTATGCTTAGATCTTTGATCCATTTTGAGTTTATCTTTGTGTATGGTGTTGTCTCGCATGTTGGGTTCTCGTTACCGTCTTTCTAAATTCCATATATATGTGTTAATATACTGTATTGTTGTTTTTGCTTCTGGCTTACTTCACTCTGGATAATGGGCTCCAGTTTCGTCCATCTGAGTAGAATTGCTTCAAATGAATTTTTTTTTAATGCTGAGTAATATTCCATTGTGTATATGTACCACAGCTTTCTTATCCATTCGTCAGTTGATGGGCATCTAGGTTGCTTCCATGTCTTGGCTATTGTAAACAATGCAGCGATGAACATTGGGGTACACGTGGCTCTTTCAATTCTGGTTTCCTCGGTGTATATGCCCAGCAGTGGGATTGCCGGGTCATATGGCAAGTCTATTTGCAGCTTTTTAAGGAACCTCCACACTGTTTTCCATAGTGGCTGTACTAGTTTGCATTCCCACCAACAGTGTAAGAGGGTTCCCTTTTCTCCACATCCTCTCCAGCATTTATTGCTTGTAGACTTTTGGATGGCAGCCATTCTGACTGGTGTAAAGTGGTACCTCTTAGACGCAAAAACGCAAAAATCCTCAACAAAATTCTAGCAAATAGAATCCAACAACACATCAAAAAGATCATACATCATGATCAAGTAGGCTTTATCCCAGGGATGCAAGGATTCTTCAATATTCGTAAATCGATCAATGTAATACACCACATTAACAAATTAAAAAATAAAAATCACATGATTATCTCAATAGATGCAGAGAAAGCCTTTGACAAAATTCAACATCCATTTATGATTAAAAACCCTCCAAAAAGCAGGAATAGAAGGAACATACCTCAACATAATAAAAGCTATATATGACAAACCCACAGCAAACATTATCCTCAATGGTGAAAAACTGGAAGCATTCCCCCTGAAATCAGGGACAAGACAAGGGTGCCCACTCTCACCACTACTATTCAACATAGTTTTGGAAGTTTTGGCCACAGCAATCAGAGCAGATAAAGAAATCAAAGGAATACAGATTGGAAAAGAAGAAGTAAAACTCTCTCTGTTTGCTGATGACATGATCCTCTATATTGAAAACCCTAAAGACTCTATGAGAAAATTACTAGAGCTAATCAGTGAATATAGCAAAGTTTCAGGATACAAAATCAACACACAGAAATCCCTGGCATTCCTATACACTAACAGTGAGAAATCAGAAAGAGAAATTAAGGAAACAATCCCATTCACCATCGAAACAAAAAGAATAAAATACTTAGGTGATATTATTTTTTAAAAATAGTTGGATGATTACGGAGGAGGATGTGTTTGTGGGTTTGAGGAGCGTGGGTAAATTCTGTAACAGATGCCATAGGAAATGCACAAGGAGTCATTAATGGGGAAGCAAAGCCACTGCCGAAAGGAGCTAGGCCCCAGCTGCAGAGAAATGGCACACATTGCAGTGGTGACAGTCATCACAGGTTAATGACTTGCTCAAGAGGTGCTGGACCAGCTGCACAGGGAGGTGGAGCACGGTTACCAAAGCTGGTGACCGGCAGGGTAAGTGTAGCCAGGACTCACCAGAGTGAGTGAAACCAAGTTAAGATGGTCTACCAGAAGTTCTAAGCTGGGTGGAGAACCTTTAAAAACTGTGGCACCAATGGAGGAGTCTGAGGAACCCTTGGACTTGAGGCTCAAATGACACAAAGTCTTGGGTCTGGAGGGGCTTCCCTGGTGGCTCAGATGGTAAAGAATCTGCCTGCAATGCAGAATACCCAGGTTCAATCCCTGGGTTGGGAATATCCCCTGGAGAAGAGGATGGCTACCCACTCCAGTATGCTTGCCTGGAGAATCCCATGGACAGAGGAAATGTGAGTTCATGGGAAAAGACTTACAGGAAGAGCATGGAGTGGAAGGTCTTAGAGATGAAGCCAATTTCAGTAATGAAGAGTTTCCAAGCAAAGATGACCAGAAATGCTTGAAATACAGTGGTGGCCAAAGCCATTGACATGGGGGTTCCCAGGGCCAGTGGTTAGAGAAGCTTCCTAGAAGCGGTTTAGACGGAGGACATGAGAAGGAAAGCACAAGCCCCATGATGCATGGGGCACCAAGGTGTGGTGAAGTCAGGATGACCGTGGGAGCTCGACCCAGATCCGTCACTCACCTGTCCAGTGCTGAGTGCAGATCAGGAACATGGAGGGGAAACAAAGCTCAGGAAAGAGGAGGGGCCCCAAGGCTGCTGGGGCCAGAGGGCAGGGAAGGAGGGAGCAGTGGAGATGATGCTGACCATGGCCGCAGGAGGAGCCAGAGATGGGTGACCATAGTCCATAGGGTCACAGAGAGTCAGACACAGCTGAAGCGGCTTAGCATGCATGCACGTAATATATATAAAAAGTAACCCAGCTTCAGACTACACCCGTTCCAAAGGATTGGGCACAATATTTAGAGATTGGGTGTCCAGTTACACCTTTTAAAGAGAATGGGCAGAATGTGGTTTTAACTTCATTACACTCTCTAGCACTCCCACCATTGTAGCATCTGGTGTAGCCTAAATATCTCATCATCAATATGTCATCACAGCACTTCTCCCCGCTGGGATTCAGTGTCCTGGAGCTCAAATATTCTCTTCTGAAGATATACAATTCTGAGAACTCATCCTGTACACAGTGCAAACATTCGAGGGAAAGCAAGTAACATTCCGTGACCGCCTCTTGTTTTCCGAAGGCTATATACTGCAGTACTCGGAGGACAACAGTGAGCAGTGGGGGAGTTTTCCCATCAGCCCCAGCGAACGTTCCTACCGCCTAGAGAACCTGAAGTGCGGGACTTGGTACAAGTTCACTCTCACCGCACAGAACGGCGTGGGACCCGGGCGCATAAGTGAGATCATAGAAGCGAAAACACTGGGCAAAGGTACGTAGGACTCCTGTTGTTTCTAGAGATCCTTTGTCTTCCAGATCAAAGGGGGGTGGGCAGCAGATTGGAGTCTCCAACGATGCATCATGGATCTGTGAGTTTGAATGGTATTATCCCCGAATGGGTCTGGCAGTGTTTCAGCACATTGAGAGAGATGGCTGGTCTTTACAAAACAGTCTGATTCTCTTTTTTAATTGTTTCATATGGCAGTTTAAAAGAAGAGTGTCCACAGGCATAGAAAATAAGCTGTGGTTATTTTCTATGGAGAAAGGTGAAGAGAAGGACTAAATTGGGAGTTTGGAATTAACAGATACACTCTACTGTGTATAAAATACATAATCAGCAAGGACTTACTGTATAGCACAGAGAACTGTATTCACTATTTTGTGATGACCTAAAAGGGAAGAGAATCTGAAAAGAATATAATATTTTATACATATATACATATAATATATATTATACATATATATAACATAATATATTATACTGTAATATATTATATTATATTTAGGTCATTGTAATGACCTAACAGGGAAAATAATCTGAAAAGAATATATTTAAAAATAAATAAATTTAAAATATATATATAATAAAATATATATATGTATAACTGAATCACTTTGCTCTATAATTGAAACCAGTACAATAGTGTACATTAACTATACTTTAATAAAAATAAGTATTTTTTTAAAAAAGAAGTGTCATTTGAAAATCAAGGGCTTTGGTGCCAACAGTGCTACTCAATTCCCAGGCTGAGTAGCCATAAATTGTGACCTTTGCCCTCTCACCATTTCCTAGGGTGACCTCTTCCCTTGTCACCTCCTCCCTTCTATGTATAACTATCACATTGCCTCATAGACTCTGCTTTCCAGGTGAGAAGTCACTGGGGTTGACTGTTAACCTTCAGTGTGAGTTGGTTTCTCCTCTGAAAGGTAGACCTTCAGGGAGGCAAACCCCAGGGCAGTGATGTTCAGAGGTGAAATGTGCAGCCAGAAAACAGCAGCAGGAGGGAGGGATGGTGCTGTCCGTGAGTGTAGCTGAGGAGGTGAGGAGAGAGTCTTTGCAGGTTTCCTCCTGCTGACCCTCATCCAGTGGCATGGACCACATGATGGGCGCGCCAGACACCAGCAGGCATTTGGATGCGGTGCTGAGCTTTGGATAACACACACCAGGGCTCAGATGATGGAGTGCTGACTTCTGCAGAAACATACCCATCGGGTCCCTGGGCTCCAGTATGAGGCGCTTGGACAGCAAGGGTGCTGTGGGTACTTCCCACGTCCACATCTGCCTTCTCTTGGGTCAGGTCCCTGAATGGACACGTCAGCCCAGTACGTCACAGTGGTTTCTTCAAAACTACTCAAGGAGGAGGAATCCCTCAAAGCTACCTGAGAAGCTGTGTCCTGGGCTTACATCCTAAGTTTTGTCCACCAAATAAAACAAACTTAAAAAAAAAAAAAAAAACACTTAAGGAAACACATACCTGAGAAAAGCATTGTCCTTCAGGGAAATCTCAGATTCACAAAGATAGACGCTATCCGCCCAGTGTTCCCTTTCACCCCTACGTTATCTGGGCTGGGACAGCCCTTTGGTTCATAAAATCCTTGTAAAGAGTGGACAGGTAGCAAGTAGCCGGTGACCCAGACTTGGACTGAGCTCCTTGCCTGAGGAGAAGCAGTCCAAGAGCAGTGCAGGGCGACCTTGGTAACTTTCACTCACATGCCCCGCCGCCTGGCCCCCTGTGCCCTTTCCACAGAGCCCCAGTTCTCGAAGGAGCAGGAGCTCTTTGCTAGCATCAATACCACGCGCGTGCGGCTCAACCTCATCGGCTGGAATGACGGCGGCTGCCCCATCACCTCCTTCACACTCGAGTACAGGCCCTTCGGCACCACGGTCTGGACCACGGCCCAGCGAACCTCCCTCTCCAAGTCCTACATCCTGTACGACCTGCAGGAGGCCACGTGGTACGAGCTGCAGATGCGGGTGTGCAACAGTGCCGGCTGTGCAGAGAAGCAGACCAACTTCGCCACACTCAACTACGACGGCAGTAAGCTGGCCCTGGCCTCCCACCTGCATCTCGGGACATGTGCACAAGCTCGCTGTCCCTCTCCCATTCAACATCCATCCTCGGCACAATGTGACCCATGCCCACAGATCCCCTTAGGCTTGGGGGGCGTCCAGTCTGCCCCAGGGCCCCCTAGACCAGGTACCCATGTGCCCATGGCTGAGTTCCAGGAAGGAGAGACCGAGACCCGGGGACCCTCAGTAGGCAGTCAGGGTGCAGGAGTGACTTCTCTTCGGGCTGAAGGCTTCTCTGCACGTGGTTGGTGCTTGGTCATGACTATGAGCTAACGCTGCTTTTGTTGTCTTCCTTCCCTCCGCCCACCCCATCCCAAACCACATAACAGCTTTCTTTTTTCTCTCATTTAGCCCTTAAATTGCATGTGCAGAATCAGTTTTCCATAAGTGAAGGTGCTTATGTTAGTCCCTGAGAAGAAACTGAGGCACAGATAGAAATAGAAAAATGTCATAGGATGGTAGTGGACATGCACACACACGCACATACACACACATGCACACACACACACACATGCACACATTCATAGGCTCACACACACACAAATGTGCAATTTGCAAGGGGTTTCTGGAACCAGGCAAGGTGTTTCGTGACGATTAGTTGACCGAAAATAATAGAGAGACATTTTAATCCTTTTTTCCTACAACTTGTATCCTGGGCCATTTATTGATGTTGAACAAATGTCAAGCACAGTGAAGCTAAAGGCAGTCTGACATGATGGTTCTGCAGTCAGGGAATTTCAGAGTCCTAACTAGCAGCAAGTTGAGCCGATTTTTACAGCTTTGCAGCGGTGGTCCACTCTGGGAAAGGCAGTGGCTGAACTAGGTGCTGTGTTCATTTGTAATAACAGTCTCCACTGGTCGGATAATTTGGAGCTGTGGCTCAGCTCCCTTGGAGCCCCTGTCCAGCATCTACCCACCAGGCCAGACCAGGCTGAGGGACTTACCCAGAAAGTCCGTGCCTGAGCAAACACCCCTTGCTCTATTCTTCACTGGAAAGGCTAAGAGGTGTCTTCTCTGCTTGTGTGCATTCAGGATCTTGCCTTAATTAAAGCCCTGGCAGGAACTTCCTTGGAGTACTGGTCATCCTGTCCTAAGAATAGAAAGTCCATAAAGCCAAGGAGCCTGGGATATAACCAAAGGATGCCCTGGAGGTGATGTGGACTCAGCTCCTCCCTTAGCCATTTTCTCCTGGTCAGTCTTGACCAGCCCTGGGCTTGTTCCTCCCACCCTGGCACACTGCAAACCCACCCCAGAATCTCCTGCACAAATTCCTCCTCAGCCAGAGCCCAGGCTCGCCCCCCAGCATTTCAGGCCTGGGTGGGGCGAAGGCAAGAAGGTGCCTATGTGGGAGTCCTGGAGCTGGTGATAGCAGCCTGGACCCCCGCCCTCAAAGCCCCTGATCCAGCTTCCAGATGTGAGGCTTCTCCTCAGAAGCTCTGCTCCTTCTAGGCCACATCTCTCTAATCTCCTGGCCTCAATCAGGAGTGACTTCACTCCAAGAGGCTCCATCACAGCGCATCAGCCACCGCAGAGCAGCACGTCTGACCTGCTTTCTCCTCCAACTCTATTTCATTCTTTGATCTGACAAAATAAAGGGCTTTGACGCTAACCAAACGTTTTCCCTAGCATTTAAAGGCTTCCCAAAGTTCTTTGTTAGCAGGGTACATTTGAACAGAAAGTATATTTCTTGCTTTAGATGACAGACGTCCACTAATTGCCTTTCGATCATCCTGCTCTGGCGCCCAGCCTGACTGTAATCTGCGTGGTCCAGAGCTCACGGCTTCAAGGTGCGCGCTGGTGATAGGCTCACAGCTAATCATTTAATTAGCAACCTCTCACATGCAGCATTTGACACTGTCATTCTTACTTACAAAGTGCTCTGCAGACTTTAAATGATTATTTTCTAAAAAAAAAAAAAAAAAGTCTCACGTTATCCAAGATCTCAGATTATAATCATGAAAAACATCCTACATGTAAAAGGTTCTGAAATCTGAAATGATTTTATTACACTAGGAAGAAAAAAATGCATGTCTATTTTCCTTGAAAAAGGTTGTATATTTCTTTGAACCAAGCTTGTGGATATATAGCTTTAATATCTCTGAGTCACTTCTGCCTGAAGAATTTTTTTTTTCATTTGGGGAAAAGCAAACACTGATGATTAGCTTTCTGTCTGTACTAGTCAGATTTCAAATTCTTCTGTATTTTTTTGGACTCTTTCTTCTGCTATTCCCTTAGCCAAGTGTTTGTACTGGTCCTGTGTCATCTTGGTTTTACAGACACATCCTCACCTGCATTCCCTTTTGTGTCTCTTACCTGAGTTCTGAGCATTTGCAGACCTGGGGCTCCAGCCAAAACCAGTGTTTTTAAGTTGGAATAATGATATTCTTGGCCTTAGCAGACAGCAGAGGGGCCTGGTGTTCTGTATCCCTGCTCTACTCACCAAATGTAGGACAAAGACACTTTATGTTCAAAGGGAAATTATATTATTTTGGCATTATTTTTCCTAAATTACTGACTTCCTGGCCCTTGTTTTACACGGAAAATACAGAAGACTGGAGCATCTTTTTGTCGTGGTGGACGCCAAAATGCAAGTTCCATAAAAGGGGATGCCTGTGTTTGAATCTCTGGACCCATTTTGTTCAGCCTCTCAGCCAAAGGCAGCTTAAAGCAGCTCAGAGTTCAGACTGCTTGAGTGTTTCCTTGTAATTCTAAATAATCTGAATTTCAGAGCATTATAAGGGTCAGTAAATAGCTTTCTTTAGAGACCTGGATGGCTCTTCTTTGAAAAGTTGATTTTGCTCTAATTTCCTGAAACGAGACTTTTAAAAGTAGATTTGGTCTTACGTCCATGATAAAAAAGCAATGAAATAACCAAAGAAAAGAGATTTTCAGCTCCTTTAAGCAGGTCTATCTGGCAGTCTCTCCAAGCCTGCCTTCTGTCCACTTGACAAACCCAGTGTTCCTCCTTTGATGTGCAATTTTTCAGACAGCCGCTCTTAATTGTGTTCTGGGTGACACTCAACTCCAGGTAAATGCATGTGACTTTTTAAAGCACCCAGCCTGGATATTATGCGTTCAAGTGACTGTACTCAGCACGTTACCAGTGAGGTCCCTTTCAAAGAAATGGGTTTTGTCCTTTGTGCAGACTCTAGTTCCATGTTCTGTAGAGTAAGCATAGGAGAAGTGAGTGAGTAAAGAAATTAGCAAGGACCTAGATGAAGAGCTCCTTTCATCTTCATCTCCGTGGACGTCCTCAGATCACTCGCGCGGTTCTTATAACCCATCATCCCTAAAAACTCCACCATGCTGTCGTCATTAACAGCCACCTAACATCATGACCCTGTTTTCAGGTACAATCCCCCCACTCATTAAGTCAGTTGTCCAAAGTGATGAAGGGCTGACAACCAACGAGGGGCTCAAGATGCTGGTGACCATCTCCTGTATCCTGGTGGGAGTCCTGATGCTGTCTGTGCTCCTGCTGGTCGTTCGAAGGAGGAGGCGTGAGCAGAGGCTGAAGCGGCTGAGAGGTGAGCAGAGGCTCGGCAGTCCCCCCATGCAGCAGGACCAACAGCTAGCTGGGGGGGGATCCCACAGGGATCCCACCCCACGGAATGCCTTTCCCTCTCTGGGCCGGATCCCCAGGCTGCCTGGTTCTGTGACCTGTGATGTTCTTTGAACAGGATGTCAGGGTCTCGTGGGCAAGTCCTACAAAAGTTACTACTCAGAAACTGAGTGAAAGCCAACCTCTTTCAAGTGTCCTAAATCCTATCTTGTCAGTAAGGCAGGCCAAGAGAATGCCTTTCCTGTGGATTTGCCAACACCACTCTTTAATTTTCAGTCTCTGCAGCAATGCCACCAATTATGGCCTCCTTTAAAAAGACCTGTCTGATGGACTCTGGAAATGAGAACTATTTTATTGCTGGAAAGAGGAAATTGAGGGTTTATGGTCCAGGGAAAGCATTGTGAGGCAGAAAACACACGCTTTCCTGAATTAGATATTGGAGCGGAATCCTGGTGTAAGAGTTTCGTTTTAACTAATAGAAAATAAAATAATAGATGATGATAACTTGGCCAGATGAGAGCCATTGTCAGCAGCACCGTTATTACTATGTCCAGCTCTGTAGAATCTGTGCAACGTGGCTATTTCCAGGTCCTGTGGCACAGCCCTACCGGCCCTGGCTCTGCGGTATGAGGACAATGAGTTCTTTCAAATACAAAGCCCAGGGCAGGACAGAGTTCACTGAGTCCCTCCTCTTTACCTGTCAGGGTATCGAGCCAATCCAGGTTTTGGTAGAATGCATGTACAGGCTCTTTGAAGTTTAGTATCAGTACAGTGATGGGAATGCAGCATCCCCTGGGTTCTTCAAGTTGCATTTGAAAGACAAGCCTGGAAGCTCTGTCCTTGAGATGGCTCTGGGATATCCCCAAGCCCTGCTGGCAGATCTGGACGTTGATCTCTTGTGTAACTAACCATAGACCAGTTAGAGCAGTGGACAGGGGGTTATTTCTACCTGTCTTCTCATAGCCAGGGCATCCTCTTGATATAGCTCTCACGTGCCTTACCATCAATGTGCTTCTACTTGGCCAATGAATTAAAATAGCTAAAGTATTATACATGGCACTCCATCTGCATGCTTTAATAGTCCTTTTGTTTAAAACTTCTGCAGCCCAGTAATTCAGATGAACCATCAATCTCACTGAAATATCCTTTCTAAATGACACTCTCCACTTACTGTGTAATTTTGCACATTCACTTGAGTAAATCTTGTACCCTGAGGGCTGTGTTAGGTGCTCGATGTACAAAATGTGAGAAGGAGCCTTCTGAACCCTAAGGAGGCAGACACACAGACACTCTACCAGTGAAAGAGCCCAAATGGCATGAGCAGTGAAATGGGGATCCAAATAAATACTTTGTAAAGCACGAAAGAAGCAATTCGTTGCCACTGGGGAGGAAAGGTGGTGCCACTTATGAGAACAGCATCACAAAAACATAGTATTGCCTAATCTACTGAGAAATTCAGTATCAGGTGTGCTGTATTGGATTCCGTTCACAAGTGTTCATTGTTAAAATATGAAAAAGACTTACTTTGAAAATAAGTTTTGGTTATTTATCTTTGGCTGTGCGGTGTGTTTGCTATTGCACGGGCTTTTCTCTAGTTGTGGTGAGTGGAGGCCACTCTCTAGTTGTGTGCAAAGGTTTCTCATCGCAGCAGCTTCTCTTGGTGTGGAACACAGGCTCTAGGCACACGGTTCTCAATAGTTGCAGCTCCCAGGCTCTAGAGCACAGGCTCAGTAGCTGCTCCACATGTGGGCTCTTCCTGGACCAGGGATCAAACTTATATCTCCTGCATCAGCAGGCGGATTCCCTACCACTGACCACCAGAGAAACCTCCGAAAGGACTTTTTTAAACCCCTCCCCCCCCCTTTTTTTTTAACCAAAAGCAGAAACCCATAGCCTGGCCTTAGGGACATTGTTATTGAGGTACCCAGGCTGTCTGTTCTTGTTGCATTTAGACAGATTGAACTGGCTGCATTTAGAAGACTAGAAATTGTCCATATAACATTTTTAAAAACCAACGGTAACACTTTCTCATCCATCATTACTGTTTGAGTGCAAGGATTTACCTACAAATGGGTTAAACACTAAATCCCTCCCAGCATCTCCCACCCTCTGCTAAATTCACCTTTTCCTTTTGCCCTGGCCCCCATTGCTTCCTTTCACCTCTCCAGCTATTGTCTGATTTTCCTCTTCTGCTTAACTACTTGAACACCCCAACCTCTCTCTTCTTTGCCAAGAGCAAGAAAAAGATGCTAAAGCTGTTGTATATTCTTCCTGGTGCATTTGAGTCAGACCAGTGTCAGGTGGGACGTCCTTTCTTTTTGTTCTTCACAGTCCCTTGTAATTTAGTTATTGCTTTGTAAGGACTCTGTCTAGAAATTATCCTGAGCTGGCATTTTTATTGTCGGCACCTCTGCTGTCCCACACCGCTATTTTGTCACTGGTCTCAGTAAAGAGACCATCCTCAAGTCCAGCCTTTCATTCCCCGGAAACAATTTCATTTTCTTTGTACCGGAGCAGAGAGAGAGCTAACACAAAGGTTTCAGCAGGGGGAGAAAATAAGTGCTGTGGCAAAGAAAATGTATTCATGGGAGATGCTGAGGAGCAAAGAATCCCAGAGATGTAGCTGGCAAGGCACAAAGGTATCTACATTTTACTTTGTAGTAGCTGGCAGGGCACAAAGTCTTCCATTTTACTTGTCTAATAAAAGCTTTCAAGTCAAGAGTTTGATGAGAGGGCAGTAAGAAGGCAAAATGATCAGATACCTCATTCTGTAGCCTTCCAAACGGCAGGTTTTACTTTGGATACACTGAAATATTTAATTCCGCACACTCTCTCTGATTATCTTCCATGGTCCAGGTACAACATTTTAAAAAATAACTAAAATTTTCTTATTAACCATCTCTATTTGATTGCAAGAGTTTGGCTAGGTCCTGGAGAGAAAAGAAAGGTCAAGATTCTGTCCCAGGATGATGGAAGCTGGAACCCTAGTGTCAGTCAGCAAAGGCTTACATGGGACATGCTCATCTTTCTATAACAATGAAAAATGTACCATAAAAGGGCAGAGTGAGCTACTAGGGCTATTGGGGGAATCAGTGAAAGGCCAGAAAAGAGAGTAAAAGTGTTAGTTGCCCAGTCATGTCCAACTCTTTGTGACTCCATGGATTATAGCCCACCAGGCTACTCAATCCATGGGATTTTCCAGGCAAGAATACTGGAGCAGGTTGTCATGCCCTTCTCTAGAGTATCTTCCCTACTCAGGGATCAAACCCAAGTCTTCTGCATTGCAGGCAGATTCTTTACCAACTGAGTCACATGGGAAGCCGAAAAGGCCAGACCCTGCCCCCAAAAGATCTTTGTATTTTAGGTTTGAAGGGCCCTTAAACTGATATGTTAACTAATAATACATGTTTCCCATTCAGTCATGGAAGGAAACTAGAGTCACAGAGTTTAAGGTAGTAGGTGCTCATCTGTTAAGCAGAGTCCATTAGTAGAACTGCTCAGGAAAATCGCTGACCCATGTAAGACATAGATCATGTCCCTGGGTTAGAATGAATTCAAATATATTTACAGATTGAATGGCTTCATAAAATATTTTACTGTGTAAAATAAGGACATCTCTAATAATAGGTCAGTGTTTCCTGAGCAACTACTCTTCAGGATCAAAACTAGAAATAGGAAAGTTTAGATTATAGGAAAATACTGCAGGGGTTCCTAATGAACACTGGAAGATCAACTCCATGCCATTGACCTTGTTTGATTGCTATATGCTACTCAGTGTTTTTAAGTAGGTTTGCTTCACTGTATCGACAAGCAACCTAGTTAGGTAATGTAATATAATGTGTTTTATGTAAAATTTTTTTTAAAAAAAGAAAGAAAAAAAAAATGGGACTCAAGCAGTTTAGCCAACCTATATTCTTCCTTCCTGAGTACATTACTAATTTTAGAGCCTAGCGACCTCCTAAAGTCTAAATTGTCTTCAAGTGCTACATTTTTTTAAAAATCTATAACCTTATCCACAAGTTCAGAAGCCACATCTTGCATTAAATGATGCCCTGATTTTTTCCTATTGCTAGCTCCTTTGAAGTACAAGGTTGTAGAATAAATCACTGGCTGGGCCAATGATCCCAGCAGTGCCAAATTATAAAAATTTGATTCCTATGTCAAGTAATCAAGGCTGGGGTCACTAAAAGCTTCCCCTCTTAGTATGAGTTTACCCAAGAGGGTGCAAAGTACCCAACCAGTATGGGTCAACTGGCAGTGCCAAGCCAAAAAGCTGCTTCCGAGGTTTCAAATAAGCTAAAGATAAAAATCAGTGGATGACGTAAAATCTGACCTTCTTCCCTTGAACAGAAGCATATTTATTATTTGAAACATGGTTTCAAATGGATTAATAGTTTAAAGCCGATTAGTTCTGGAAGCCCATTCCTAAAGAGAATGCGGCCTTTGGTCATCCACAGGCATGGCTGAAGGGGTGGTGCATGACTGTTCTAATATTCCATTTATCTGCTCTAAAATATCTGAGCTAAACCTCTCCTCATCTGTAAGACCAACACTTAGCTTGAGCTCTAATAATCTAAAGGAAGAAAGGTGTGCATCTAGGAGCTCAAAGACACTTGGACTCAAGGTAGACTTGTATAAAGGTTTCCATCATACATTGAGTCATATGCATGCAAATGTCTCTGGTGTACCTTAGTGAAGGAGTGGTGGGTGGGCACCCCAGAGATGTCACTGCCGAACTAATAAATGTCCCAACTGGGGCTGAGATGGGATTAAAAGTCTGAAACTGTAGTTCTCAGCTTTGCATTTTCTTCCTTCTTCATTCCTTTCTGTTTTCTTTCTTTTTATCCCTTTGACCTTCATTTCTTAAAAATTATCCTTTCAAAACTTCAAGTGTGTTATGGCAGAACTAAATTTTTATGTTTATTTTACTTTTTTTTATTAGTTTTGCCATACAATGACATGATATCACCATAGGTTTACATATGCTCCCCCTCCAGAACCCCTCTCCCTCCTCCCTCCCTCCTCCCTCCCCCCGGGAAATCTCGATGCACCAGCCCCGAGCATCAATCCTGGGCTGGCGATTGATTGCACATATGATAACTAACATGTTTCAATGCCATTCTCCCATATCATCCCACCCTTGCCCTCATCCACAGAGTCCACGAGTCTGTTCTGTACATCTGCATTCCTTTTGCTGTCTCGCATGCTGGGTTCTTGTTACCGTCTTTCTAAATTCCATATATATGCGTTAGTATACTGTATTGTTGTTTTTCTTTCTGGCTTACTTCACTCTGATAATGGGCTCCAGTTCCGCCCACCTGAGTAGAACTGATTCAAATGAATTTTTTTTAATGCTGAGTAATATTCCATTGTGTATATGTACCACAGCTTTCTTATCCATTCGTCAGAACTAAATTTTTAAAAAGCATTTCCATATCTTGCAGTGGGAGAGTGCAGAACAGAGGGAAGGTAACAGAGCCAGGCCAATGGCAGCCACGGAGCAAGGGATTGTGGCACAGGGGTGGGCGGGGTGCAGGCAGGAGCAGGAGGGAGCCAGGTGGTCTCAGCCCAGGGCTTTGCCCTGCCTGTGGTTCTTTTCTGTCCATGTTCGTATTTGCAGTTGAGATGGCAAGAATATATGGTCTTCTTTCTGGGTTATATATTTTGTCATGGCTTTGGAATCAGCTTTCATTTGATTAGATGATGGGGAGTCCTTTTTGCGAACCTATAAAAATGTAAATGCAGGTTTTAGAGCCCTTAGGAAAATAGCCACTTTATGAGATCCCTTTCAATTCCATAGGAAAGCAGGGGTTGTGGTGAGGGAGCTTGCAAGTAAGAGCTTTTGAGAGATGGTAAAGCAGGGGAAGGGGCTTCCCAGGTGGCATCCACTAGGAAAAGAACACGCCTGCCAATGTAGGAGATGTAATTCGATCCCTGGGTTGGGAAGATCCCCTGGAAGAAGGCAGGGCAGCCCACTCCAGTATTCTTGCCTGGAGAATCCCATGGACAGAGGAGCCTGGGGGGCTACCGTCCATAGAGTTGCACAGACTTGGACACGACTGAAGCAGCTGAGCATTCACGCAGAGCCAGGGGAAACCTGCTACTCTCAAGTTGGTTTTCTGTTTGGGAGACATGTGCATGGGACTTCCCTGGAGAGGTATGGGGTGAAACGAATTCCATTCGCTTAGCTAGAACTTCGGAGATGAAAGTGTGATGATGTGCCTATGAATGAGAGTCCTCTTCTTTAAAGAAACATAAGGGACTTCCCTGGTGGTCCTGTGCCTAAGGACTTCGACTTTCAATGCAGGGGAGGCGGATTTCATCCCTGGTCAAGGAACTAAGATCCCACATGTCTTGTGGCCAAGAAACCAAAACATAAAAATAGAAGCAATATTTTATTAATAACAAATTCAATAAAGTTTTAAAAAATGGTCCACATCAAACAAATAAAATAAACATTAGAGCACGTGCTCAGAACTGGCACAGCTGCAGTGCTGGAGGCCTGTGCTGCCTCAGTGATGAGAATGCCTGTCCCAAGTGCAGACCCCTCAGGGTGGATGGTTCACAAGGAACAGGGAGCCGGGAAGCCACCCTGTAATGCTTTTATTCAGCTGGGATGCCTCTTCTTGAAAACTGACTGAACCACAATTAATTGACAGAGTGCTAGCATTTTCCATGCTTTCTTCTTCCTTTTGCCATAAATCTTTATGTTGTCTTGCTTTAGTCTCTAAATAGCTGTGCAAATAGGTGTGAATAAACTTGACATCTTGACATTGTTGTGCTCTGTTTTGCTGACATGAAAACTGAAGGGAACTTGAAAACCACACATCAGTTAGGTAAGGACTAGCAGGAGAGCTGAGATCACTTTTTTATACCCAGTCCTTTCTCCATGACACTTCTTCAGTTTTGGAACATTCAGGAAAGAAATAGTCTGTCACATCAATATTAAGCTAGCTGAAAAAAATGTGTCAAAGAAATATGGAATTAAGCACAGAATCCATCTATTAACACAGAATCAATAATGACATTATCATTTTATTTTCCCCATGAAAGGTATTTGGGTTGTTCATTTCTTATCTCTATATTTATTACCACCCAGGCCCCCCTATATTAAAAAAAAAAAGGATTTCTTTTTGCTTGCTTATCCTTAACCTATTGCCCTCCTCTGCACTTCTTTTCCCCTCTGAATTCTTGAAAGACTCTTTGACAGTCAACTGTATCATGTCTCACAAGTTCCTCTGAATCCGGTCTCACTGTTCCCCCAACCCCTCAAATGAAAATGCTCTCATAAAAGCAGGGGTCAGTTGCCTTAAGATCCCCAAATTCTCCTTTCAGCTATCATCCTCCAGCCCTCTTCACACATTCAGAGTGTTACCACATGTTATTTTTTGAAACTGCTTTTTTGCATCATTGAGTATCACTAGGAAAGCCTGGTAATCTGTCTCCATCATCTCCCAGACTGAAAGATGAAGGGAAGAGCACAGAGCCAATGATGGGTATAGAGAAACAGCCAGGGCTTTAGAAAGGTGTCACAAAGACTAAATCTCAGACTGAGCTGAAATTTGTGGGGGAAAAAAAAGTGGCAGACAACACAGAAGAGCGTGGAGCTGTGTTAGGAAAGAAGAAAAAGAAGACTTGAGATGGTGTTCTCATCTTAACAGATGGCAGGTAGAAGAAGACGGACTTGACATCTGTTTTACTTTGATGTGAACCAAGAGAGGTGCTATTCAGACCAGAAAATGTGAAGCAAGAATTATAGAAAAAGAAGGAAGGATGAGGAGGATTTTGAGAAAGGAAGGGAGGGAAGGAGGGAAGGAAGGAAGGAAAAGGAAAAAGGATAACTCAGGTTGTTTGAGAAAGTGATCAAAGCCCCTGATTATTTTAATTGATTTACTCTTTCAAAACCTACTATGCACTAGTGATTTGGGGAGTATTAGAGAGGATGCTGCCTAAAGTCATCTTCCTAACTCCTTTCTAGTAGATCGAGCAAGCCAAGCTCACAACAAACTATTACACAGGACCCTAGATGATGAACCAAACTGTGGGTACCAGTCGATGCAGTGATAATCCCCAAGAGGGGCGTTTTCTCTCACTGGAAAGATTAGCAAAGGTGTCGTGTGGTTCCCCGCCACTGCTGTTGTTCAGTCACTCACTCGTGCCTGACTCTTTGCGACCCCATGGACTACAGCACGTCAGGCTTCCTGTCCTCCACTCTTTCCCAGAATTTGCTCAAATTCATGTCCATTGAGTCGGTGATGCCATCCAACCATTTCATCCTCTGTCGCCATTTTCTCCTCCTGCCCTCAATCTTTCCCATCTTCAGGGTCTTTTCCAATGAGTTGGCTCTTTGCATCAGGTGGCCAAAGTATTGCAAACCACCCCCCCAAAAAAAAGTTTTTTTAGAATTCTGAACAAAATGTTTTCAGACATAATCCCAAGGACCTTCGTACATCATCTTTGAACAATCAGATTAGAGGTGTTAGGAAGTATACACCATACCCATTTTCGAAAAACAGTAAGTTCTAGAAATTGTAGATTGAAGTAAATTAGTTTAGGTTATAGGATAGTTTGTGAGCATCGAAGGACATGATAGGGATCAGCAACAGCCTGGACAAATCCTATTTGCACTTTGACAGGACTGATAGAGAAGAGAGGACCAGGTTACAGCACTGGGCTGAAATACAGGCGAGCTAAGCTGATTTCTGAGATGGCATAAATCCAGGTGGGAGCTAATATAGTAGAGGATGAAAGGCTGGAGGCAAGGAGATAAAATTTAATAGGGATAATTGGAAAGTCTCCAATGTAAGTTGTGAAAATTCATTTACGAAACATATAATGAGCATTGTGTTCCCAACAGTGGGTAAGAGACTATCAAAAAAATTATCAGTTTCTTGGCTCAGCCTCATTTAATAAAGGACAACAAGAAATCACAGGTCCTCCATAGAAGAGAGTCCCA
Source organism: Antilocapra americana (assembly GCA_007570785.1). Classification (NCBI taxonomy): domain Eukaryota; kingdom Metazoa; phylum Chordata; class Mammalia; order Artiodactyla; family Antilocapridae; genus Antilocapra; species Antilocapra americana. Next base: position 6,377,769 of record ML664152.1, read on the forward strand.
AGTGGAGAACTGCCTAGAAATTCTGCTGTCTGAGAAGTGATTGAGAAAAATAGAGAATTCAGCCCAGAAAAGAGAACACTGAAGCCAAGCTACCTTGGACATGCCAGCTACCTGGAAATATTCAAATGGCTTCTCAGTGGTTCCAGAAGGTGCCTTTCTTATAGCCAAGGAGAAATTACATCAAGGGATTTCAACACAAGAATAGGAAGGTGTTTCTCATAATGAATTGTATCCTTGGGAAAAAACTGTGTGTGGCTTTAGTGTACCAGAGACTGGAGATAAAGACAGAAGAGCCATTAGAGAGACAGCATGAAACCAGGAAGTCATGATGCAAAGTGCCAAGACTGAGCTCAACAGATGCGGAGATGCTAGACAGATGCAAAGGTCCTCTGAAGCCCAGGGGACCGGAACACCAGCATCGCCTGCTGGGTCAGGAGGGTGTACAGAGCAAGTCACATCTGGGGGGAGGGTGGGGCAAGGGCAAGGAACGAGATCATGGGGCTCTCGGCAGAGAATGCAAGAACAGAAAACTCAGAGAGGGTTGGTGGTCTAAAGTAAGAGGGAACCAAGCTAGAAAGACAACTAGGTCCAGCACGGGAGGCTGGTACCCTGAGCTGAGGGGTCCTATTGGCAGGGAGTCTCCTTTGAGAATTTCAGAGCACAGATGTGACCTAGTGAGGGGTGTGATTCAGAAGCCATTACCCTTTCTGCTGTGGGCAAGCTGCTTAGAGGGCTGAGAGTCTGGAGCTGGGCAGACCAAAGAGGGAGATGCTGATAAGGAAATGAGAACTGAACTGGGGAGAGAGAGAGAGAAGCCAAGTCCTAGGGAGACTGATGTGTTGAGTGGGGAGCCCTCAAAAGACGTGGAAGCCAGGTCAGTGATGGAGGAGATGTAGGCACCGTTCAGTCGGCAAGGGCATTGTCTTCCCTGGGGTGGCTGTTGGTCCCGGCTCATTGTAGCATCTGCCCAGGGCACTGTGGAAGGGATTCAGACATTTATTAGAGGAGGATTTGAAAACTCTGTGATGCTCTTAAGGTACCACGACTCCATGATTTTTAAAATATTCTGTTAATTTTTCCCACATCCCATTCTCACCCCTAGAGAGGAGAGTGTCCAGAGTTCTTCCTTTTCTTCTCCCAGCCCCCTTTATGAACAGAAGATCCAGAACCCATCATATCCTTGACATCTCTCCCAGCTGGCTTCCAAATCAGCACACACACACACACACACACACACACACACACACACACACACACACAATTTACTTTTATACATTAAAGGACTCGACATGTTGAAGCCAGATATCTCAGCCTGCACCCAAACTGCTGTTTCCTTGCTTCCTGAAGGAGCTCAGAATTCCAACCCCGGCTCCCTCTGTGCCCTGGAGCACTCTTCCTGTTAGTTTGTGCTCTCTTTAAGGTGATGACAGTCTTACGTCCTCTCCAACTGACCCAGCCTGAGACAGTGCCCCCCAAGGTGTGTCCCTTGGTCAGCTGTCATGAGGAAAGCACTCCTCTGTGTGTCCCTAAGGACATGACCTGTGTCCCCCTCTATGTATAAAGGGCTTCCCTGGTGGCTCAGACAGTAAAGAATCCACCTGCCACGCAGGAGACCTAGGTTCATTCCCTGGGTCAGAAAGACCCCCTGGAGAAGGGAATGGCTACCCATTCCAGTGTAAAAAACTTTGAGGATAGTGATTTTAAAAGAGTTTGAATCAACAGACACTGGTTATCATTTCCTACTCAGCTGCAGCAAATGATTGAATGTATCTGGATCCCAGTTTCCTGATTTCTGAAGAAGGGCTCAGAAATTCCCAGGCAGATGGGTATAAAGGGGATGTGGGCCAGCAGTCCTAAGTAACCAGCACATCCAGGTTCCCAGCACATGACCCTAGTCCAATTGGTCCTACTCCCCAGGAGACATTCGTGCCTGGTCCCTGATGCCAACTGTGCCCTCCAGACTCTCCATCAGCTTCACACTCCACCAACTCTCAGCTTCTCCAAGGGGGGCTCACAGAAGAAGTGAGTTTCCATGAATATAATGTTGCTCACAGTTTCAGATGAGTCAGAAGGAGGAAATAGTAGTCAAGACAGACAGAGAAAGGAATCCATTATAAGGTGATGAGCACAAGGAAGGGTAGACTAAAGAGGCTTTGGGTACCAAAGCATGTGGATGAAGATGACTATTAGTTGTAGACACAGAAATTTTGCTTTGGAGCTTGTCAGTACCAGAGGAACCTCTATCCCCACACTGGTTGGAAGCTGTCTTTCCTTGGCACATTGATAGGAAAAAAAAATCACAGGAGAGAAAGCTGTGGTGATTAGCTTCAGGAATAGAAAAAGAACGAGGATGGTGTCAGAAAAAGGGACACAGATCCGTCCTGAAGATGTTTGAGTCTGAGTTCCCTTCACATTGTGAGCTGAAGGGAACGTTGTGCAGCGTTTTACTCTTCGGAATTCCAGCCTCTTTTTAGAGCGTTGAACTAGCCACTGCTTGGTTGTTCCATAGAGCGAATTAATCCCGAGCTTCTGGCACCTTACTATGTGTATGCGTATATTTACTTTGCAAGTGTTAAATCATTCAGGAAGAGAAGAAGCTTATCTTGTCTTTGCAGATAAATGTAAAGCCACAAGATGGGAAATTCAACGCTGCTTTGCCTTCTTTGCTTTGCCATATGGATGGGATGAAGGGAGCTGTTTCACTTCCCAGACGGAATCCATCTGTGCACAAGCCCGGGGCCTCCTTGTGAGGTGGGACCTGGCACGGCTGACTTGAAGAGCAGTGCTTTGGTTCACAGGATGACTGCCTATGTGTGGCTATTCCTGCGACTGTCCGTCCACACCTCCCAGTTACAGCATCCTGCTCCCTGACACCAAAGCGACTGCATCAAAGGCTGCATTCAGCCCCCAAACACGAAAAGGCTACAACAAATGCATTGCTTCACTCACACTCAGTCAGCTGAATCCATTCACAGAAAGTTCCATTCATTGCACATTTAACATCAAAGCTTTGTAAAGAAAATTGAAAGAAAAATATGAAGAAGACCCTTGTAGTCTAAGAAAGGAAACATTCATGTTTTTGCCAGGACAAAAATGTGTAAAAGGAACAAATTATATTTTAAGGGAAATTAGAATTTCAAAACGATGCCATCCAAAAAGTTTTTTTAAAAATTTGCCTCATTTTTAGGCAGGATTTCTTTTATCAGGAGTGGTAACCAGGTCTTGGTAAACAGTGTCCTCAGAGGAAAGAAATAAAGAAAAGTTTTATTTCTGAGTTTGAAATAAACATCTAGGTTTCCAGACATAGTGATATGCAGTGTATGCAATTCTTTGATCAACCAAACGGATGCATAGCTCTCTAGTAATGACTTTTTTAAGAGATCATAAGCTTTTTCATTTTGATAACAAAAAGAATTAAATTTGTACTATATAATGAATTACTTTCAAGATGTTAATTTTCTGACTTCTGAAAATAAAGTTGGGTTTTTGAAAAGTGACAAATGAATAGGTTATAATAAAACCTTTATTAGTTATCTGAGAAGTTTTGTGGCTATTTATATGTGCCTCATTTAGAAGAAATAAGGAATCCATAAAAGTTTCAGTTATTAGTAGTGATCTCAATATACAATTACATTTAAAAATGGCTATTGTTATCTGATTCTGTAGAATATTTGTCAGAAATGCTTAAGTGAATGTTAGTGAGTTGTTTATCTTGTACTAATATTAGCTTTCTTTCCCCAGATGCAAAGAGTTTAGCTGAAATGCTCATGAGGTAAGAAAAAGACCTAGTATCCTAAATATCATGTTTAAAAGAGCAATTTCCAACTTGTTTTGATGATTTCTTTTGTTTAATGACAGTCTTGATAATCCATTTTCTATCTGACATATAGTTTTCATTCTAGGAAACTAAATATCCATGTAATGCCTAGTTATGTGCTGTTATGCACACTGTAGGTAGTCGTTTTATTAGCTAGACTCAACCTGTAGAATATTTCCTGCTAACCTGAGAATAAGGAAACACATTATAAGGATCAATAAGAAGCTTTGGTTTTGCTTCCACCAAATATGCCACCTTGAGGTCAAGCCTTCTTTCTAACATTAGCCAGTTGAGACGGAATCCACAAAAGGAAATGGGTTCAAATTGATGGGCTGATCAATAAAACCTCTCTTTGCCCTCACCTCCCATGGCTTCTTCAGCACCCCCTCCACCAGAGCACCCACCAGCTTCTGCTGCAGATGTCTGTTTAGTCTGGCCTCAGAGGTCACAAGCTGTCTCATCACTGAGTTAGGAGAAACCAGCACTCTAATTGTTCCACTCCTAGCTGTTAAATAGATGAACAACTAGGCGCAACTGAATAAGAGCATGTTCACAACTGTATAAGACACCCCAATATTTGCACTGTCTATAGTAAAATTTAAACCAAAAGCATCAGGAGGATAATCAGTGTCTAGGAACCAGGTAAGAAGAATGTCAGGGGAATTCTGTGACAGTCTGGTGCTTAGGACTCAGCACTTTCACTGCCTGGAGCCTGGGTTTGATCCCTAATGAAGAAACTAAGATCCTGCAAGGTACAACCAAAATGAAAAAAAGAAAAGAAAAACATCAGAGCCCCGATGGTGACTTTGATATTGTCATTCTAAGATGACTAATGTAGAAGATAAAAGCAATGGCGTATAAGGTCCCTTCCCAGCCCCTACCCCACCACATTTGGCTCTAACTTCCTCCCTTACCTTTGCACATCAAAGTAGTACTTTTTTTTATCATTCACAGAGAGACGTGTCCATGGCAGCATCTATGAAGACCTAAGACAGAGGTTGAATACCATTGACCCATAGGTTACGTTTCTCACAGACACTTTTGTTTGCCCATGCTGTGTTTTAAAACAATATGAATCGCTAGTAACAGATAACGAAGGACTCAAGGATGACTCTGAAATCTTTGGTGTGGGCAGTGAGAAAAACGTTGGTGCCATATGTCAAGATTAGGATGATAGACTTGGTGTATGGACCTTTTAATGTAGGGCAAAGGAAGGGGATGTTGATCAGAAGGAAAGGACTTGCATGGATCATGTTGAACTGAGGATGCTTTTTAGCTTCCAGTGAAGCTGGTAGCAGCAATCTGGAGCTCAGAGTAGAGCTCAGAGATTCAAATGGCCTGTAAAATATCTCCATCTGTCTAATCCCATCACACTGGATCAAACTTGCATGAGAAGATTATGAAAAGCTGTATGAAGCGTCTTGGACCCAGGCTTTTGTGCAAGCCCATCCTCGTTGGCTAGTGGTCACAGGAAGCTGCCAGACACATGTGCACTTGTGTTGAACAGATCTGACAAAACATCTGGAAAACAAGCCCGAGTCATTTGGTTTATAATAATTGTAGTTATAATGCAGTCTTACAAATATGAAATTGCTGATGACATTTAAAAATCAAGATATTTCACACAGAACTGTGGCTTTCTGGCTTCTCTTGGAAGTGGTCTGACCTCACTAGACACAGCTTCAGTGACCGGCTGTCTGGACCTGCCTTTGATGCCCCCTTTAGAGTGGGTGTGATCTGCTCGGCCCAGACTCCCGACCCTGTCTCCAGCCCAGTCCACCTCACTCATCTGTGCCCTAGCCCGGTGCTTACAGCCGTGTGTCCTCCCAGATAGCCTCTGGCCACTTCCTAGACCATCGACCATGCCCAAAGCCCATGTCCCTGATGTGGAGTGAGGGTCAGTGTTTCCTGACAAGTGCAGCATTTGTTCCATTAGTGTGATGTGGTGTTAGCTTCTCTGCTGTGTTTTCTCCCTCATGAATTTCAGGTAAGATGTCAGAAAGCATCTTCTTCCTTGTTTGTTAATAGGGCCAAATTACCATGGCAGAAAGACCACCTATTGATAAGAACAGAAATCAGTAAGGATATTTGCAGGAGACAGTTGCCAACATGAAATTAGGAACATTAAAACTAGTAATTACTCCCACTTAAGATATTTAAGGTAGTTTTCTCCCAAAGGAGGAAAGTGATTGAAAAGGAGGAGAATTTCCAAGCTCCTCACATAGGTGGATTTTTATGGGATTTATTTAGAAGTAAAAGCAATGAGGGAGGGGATATATATAGTTATGACAGATTTGTGTTGTTGCACAGTGGAAACCAACCCAACATTGTAAAGCAATTATCCCCCAATTAAAAAAAACGTTCAGTAATAAATGATTGAACCAGAAGACCAGTATATGTATCTTTCATCATGGCTCATCTCAGGGAAAAAAAAATGAAAAAACAATCAATCATTCTAGGCAAAGTGCCTGTACCCAGAACATATTTATATTTTACGTAGATGTATCACAGCCTATCTGATTTTTCTCGGACAATAGCTATTGAAACACATGTTTATGAATTAAATGGAAATAATAAATTTATTGATAAATCAAAAAAAGCAATTGACCCCTTTATTCTTGAAGGGTCAATTTAACCTAAGATTGGCAGGTTAGCAGGTCAAGCAACAAAAGACCTTGTCCCCTGCCTGGTCAGGTTAGGGCCAACCACATTCCAAATGTGGCCTGAAAGTCTGGGAAAGTCACATCCATTGGCACAGAGAAGCCTGCACAATCTCTGTGCCCTATCTTCACCACTTCTTTCTCTCAGAAGGTGAGGACTGAGACATAGAATCACAGACTTAAGTTCTACATGCTGCCACCAGCTGGTTTTGGGGTCTGGAGGACATCCTTTTCTCTCTCTGTGCCCCGCTTCTCTCTTCTACAAACAACTGTTGGAAATACTTCCTAGCTGTATCATCCTGTGATCTAGGTGAATGCAACATTTACCGTCCATTCGCACTCCTTAAGGAAGGATCTACATATTTCAGTGACGTCAGCTGTCCCAGAGCCAGACCGGCAGGCACAACTGCAGGACAAACCCAGACAACCTGTACCATACTCTGGGGGAACCTCCGCCCCCACAGGCTGCCCCTGACATTGCTGCATCTCGTGCCTCTGGACCTTTATCCATGTCACCCAAGCAAGTCACCTGGTAGAGGATAGAGAAAGGAGATGTCGCCCACGGTACACAGATAGAAAGTGTTTTCCTTTTCTAGGGTTAGGCAAGAAAAATGTTTTTCAAGCATACCAGCCTTCTCAAAGGTGAGACTGGGTTGCCCTAAGGCACCAAGTAACATGTAGTTAGTGTCCAAGGACCAGCTAGTTGTGAGCAGTGAAGGGTTCAGATTGAGAGTTTAAGTTAGTTTAGTATGTTTATTTGTTGGTGTTCAGTCACTAAGTCGTGTCTGCTCTTTGCAACCCCATAAACTGCAGCACGCTAGGCTCCCCTGTCCTTCACTATCTCCTGAAGTTTGCTCAAACTCATGTCTGTTGAGTTGGTGGTGCCATCCAACCATCTCATCCTCTGCTGCCCTCTTCTCCTCCTGCCTTCAATCTTTCCCAGCATCAGGGTCTTTTCCAATGAGTTGGCTCTTCACATCAGGTGGCCAAAGTATGGGAGCTTCAGCTTCAGCAACAGTGAAAATGCTCACCCAGCTATTACAATGAGGTATATCCTGATATCTTTACAGTTACTTTATACTTATGGAATGCTCCGTATCAAAATTTTGGGAGGAAGAGAGATGCTATGCAAACATTTTCATTAGTTTTTTTCCCCCCCAAAGCTTAAGGAAATATTGACTTTATAAAGTTGTAGCAATTGCACATAATTTATTGGCCGAGCCCAGAAATACCATCCACCGGGAACCAGCGTCAGCCCTCTGTCACTTTAATCAGACAGCCAGATGGCAAATGGATGACAGGATGATTATATTTCAATAATAACTAGCTAATATATTTAGCATGATCCCATATCATATAAAAGAGGCAGTTTTGCTTCCACCGTAAAAACATTCAGAATTTTTTTCAGATTATAAATGATGTTTCTTTAATTAACTTTTTTTTTTAAAAAAAAAAAGGTTTGCTGCTATTCTAATGACCAATTGTTAGGGAAATCAACCTTCATGTAACAATAGATCATAGAATACGGCAGCACAGATTAACTTGCTTGAGATCTAATAACCTTTTTAGGTGGAGGAGGATGTTATTGACTCTAAAGCGCAGGCTTCTGGAGGTGTGACTCAGCTCGCATTCAACAACCTTCAATAAATATTAATTGAGCATCTACTTCAGTCACATACTGTCCCAAGTTTCAGGGCTATACAGGGGGCAGAAGAGATGAAAATACCCTTTAGGAAGCTTATAGTCCATTGGCAGAGACGCCTTATAAATAACTCTTTCAAACACCTGCTAGGAAGTTGTAAGTGCTGAGGAGACAAAATTAAGTGGAGAATGGGGAGTTCCCACAGCAGGGCCAGCTGGCTCCTCTGAAAAGATGGACAGAGGGGGGCGCTGCATGGCTTTGGGCCAGGAGAGTGTGTCCCAGCAAAGGAAACGGCAAGCGCAAAGGGCGGAGGGACGATTAGACTTTGAATCTTAAGGTTTATGGGGTCATTTTCCAACCTTCCTGCCGCGGGGCTTGGCAGCTTAGTCGTGCGGTGAAGGGGCATTCACCTCCAGCTTTGATTGTCATGTTCACAAAGTTCAGTCAGATTCTAAGTCCTTGTGCCAGTCGCAGGGGAGCACAGCAGTGATGTCACTGGCTTCCTGTGTCAAGCAGACCCCTGTGCGTACGAATTCCTAGCTGTTCATTGAGCAGCCGCTGACTGCCTCATCACTATTCATGAGGAGCAGAAGGAACTAGCTCACACTTCTATTTTTGGTGCAAGGACAAGCTCCGGTCCCTCATGAAGTTTCGAAACAGATCTCAGATATTCACAGAGGAGGAGTTCCCCATATGTTTTTGTGGAAATAGAGCTTATCTGATATAACCACAGACCCCCGAGTCACCAACACTCTTCATTTTATACAAGGATCTGAGTCTTTGCTTTAAATACACACACAAATAAAGTGAGAACTTGGTTAAGTAAATCATTTAAAACCATTTATAAACCATGTGAAAAATTCAGGCCAAGACGTTTGAATTTGGGCTCTGCGTAATTAGCATGGTCTAGCTACATAACCCAGTTACTCATCTGAAGAGAAAAAAATCTGGTTCAAGATCAAGTCCTAGGAGGGCTGCTGCGCCTTTCAAAGTGGCCGTTTTCATGGGCTGTTTTGTTTACACCCAAAGGAAGAAAGAGCCATTGTAAAATATTCAGAATATGAACATGGACCTCTGAATGCAAACCCCTTGGCTTCTTGAGTGAACTTGACCTTCGAATTATTAGCATTCGTCAGCCACATGGTTCAAGAGTGGATGAGTCCTCATGGTCGAGGAAGAATCTGGGATTCCTGGTGAATGCTTGGTTGAAGCTAAAAGCATTGGAGATTTCAGTACAGATGCACCTTTATTGTCCCCTATTACATGAACTTAACAGCAGGTAAATCACGAGTGTGCCAAGCACCACAAATCTCTCTCAAAACAAAATTTGGCAGTAAATGAGCTAGATATAGGGATGCCATAGATCATCACATTGATTTAATTATCTGAATGGTTGCTGCTTTCTGGAGGGTATTTCAGAATATATTTTAAAATCTACTTGATTCTTATAATTCTTTAAATATTGCACAACCATTTTTCTAATGTGGATTGCTAATTAAATCTTTTATCAACTTGTATTTTTTTGCAACACGCAGATTATTTATTTTTTTTTTACTATGAGCTGTAACTGAACTTGATTATACCATGCAGATTTACTACCTATTTTCATTTACTTTTAGAAGACAGCTCACTCTAAGAGCAATTTTCTGGTACACAAATTTTGAGATAAATTCTTATAGTAATTGCTTTTTTTCCCTCTCTTCTAAAATGTAATTGGATTCAGAAAACTAAACTATTGTCAGGAAAGCTAACAAGGTTTATGATTTGTTACCAGAACAACAACAACAAAAAAAACCAAAATGATTCCGGGTAGAAAACAAATTTACTAGTAAAACCTCTTCCAGGGAATAACCAGTACACATGTTTTCTCCCTTGCCATCTTTAGAATATCTCATATCTAACCAATGAAAATGTTGTTGATTTAAGAATGTTTCTGTATGTATATTTTGTGTGGCTTTTACACAAGAAATGGGAAATTCCAAAGTAAGTTTCTACTGATAATTGTAGAACCAATCTCTATTGACAGTTGATATTTTCTGAACCTCACAACTGACTGCTGAAGCTTAATATTAATAAATATTATTTGCATGAAAGAGAAAAAACTATCATGTGCTCTTTTGCCTCCCCTCCCCACCAGCTTTCACATAATTAGATAATAGGTCTAGTTGGTGTGCCTAATGTAACACTGAACAAATTCATTAATGTATTCCCCTTATTTTATTCCCAGTAAGAATACCCGGACTTCAGACACCTTGAGCAAGCAACAGCAAACCCTGAGGATGCACATTGACATACCCAGGGCTCAGCTCTTGATTGAAGAGAGAGACACGATGGAGACCATCGGTAAGGTGTCCTGTTTGCCGCTTTACACAATGTGGCTGCTACAGCCATGCCCTCTCTGCCTAAACCCTGAGCCACCGAAAATTCTAGATTAGATATGAGAACATCTTGAATGTTACATGAGCAAACAAGTTAGAAGGTAGACAATTGTTATTGATAATAATAAGTACCAGCAAATATGGGGGAAATGAACTTAGATAAACCACAGAGTTCACCTCAGAGAACCCCAGCTCTGACCCAAGTTGGATCTTTGCTTGAGAGGCTGTCAGTGCCCCTCCAAAGAACCAATATCTGTTTTACAGTTTTCTATATAGATAGGTCCTTTGTTTCTTTAGGTAGATATATTCCTAAGTATTCTTTTTGCTCCATTCAATGGTGAATGAAATTGTTTCCTTAATTTCTCTTTCTGTTTTCTCATTGTTAGTGTATAGGAATGCAAGGGATTTCTGTGTGTTGATTTTATATCCTGCAACTTTACTGTATTCATTGATTAGCTCTAGTAATTTTCTGGTAGTGTCTTTAGGGTTTTCTATGTAGAGGATCATGTCTGCAAACAGTGAGAGTTTTACTTCTTCTTTTCTAATCTGGATTCCTTTTATTTCTTTTTTCTGCTCTGATTGCTGTGGCCAAGACTTCCAAAACTGTGTTAAATAGTAGTGGTGAGAGTGGGCACCCTTGCCTTGTTCCTGACTTTAGGGGAAATGCTTTCAGTTTTTCACCATTGAGGATAATGTTTGCTGTGGGTTTGTCATATATAGCTTTTATTATGTTGAGGTATGTTCCTTCTATGCCTGCTTTCTGGAGAGTTTTTATCATAAATGGATGTTGAACTTTGTCAAAGGCTTTCTCTGCATCTATTGAGATAATCATATAGTTTTTATCTTTCAGTTTGTTAATGTGGTATATCACACTGATTTTTAAACATTAAAGAATCCTTGCATTCCTGGGATAAAGCCCATTTGGTCATGATGTATGATCTTTTTAATATGTTGTTGGATTATATTTACTAGAATTTTGTTAAGGATTTTTGCATCTATGTTTATCAGTGATATTGGCCTGTAGTTTTCTTTTTTTGTGGCATCTTTGTTGGGTTTTGGTATTAGGGTGATGGTGGCCTCATAGAATGAGTTTGGAAGTTTACCTTCTTCAATTTTCTGGAAGAGTTTGAGTAGGATAGGTGTTAGCTCTTTTCTAAATTTTTGGTAGAATTCAGCTGTGAAGCCGTCTGGTCCTGGGCTTTTGTTTGCTGGAAGATTTCTGATTACAGTTTCGATATCCATGCTTGTGATGGGTCTGTTAAGATATTCTATTTCTTCCTAGTTCAGTTTTGGAAAGTTGTACTTTTCTAAGAATTTGTCTATTTCTTCCAAGTTGTCCATGTTATTGGCATATAGTTGCTGATAGTAGTCTCATGATCCTTTGTATTTCTGGGTTGCCTTTTGTGATTTCTCCATTTTCATTTCTAATTTTGTGGATTTGATTCTTCTCCCTTTGTTTCTTGATGAGTTTGATTAATGGTTTGTCAATTTTATTTATCTTCTCAAAGAACCAGCTTTTGGCTTTGTTGATTTTGGCTATGGTCTCTTTTTTTCTTTTGCACTTATTTCTGCCCTAATTTTAAATATTTCTTTCCTTCTACTAACCCTGGGGTTCTTCATTTCTTCCTTTTCCAGTTGCTTTAGGTGTAGAGTTAGGTTATTTATTTGACTTTTTTCTTGTTTCTTGAGGTAAGCCTGTATTGCTATGAACCTTCCCCTTAGCACTGCTTTTACAGTGTCCCATAGGTTTGGAGTTGTTGTGTTTTCATTTTCATTCATTTCTGTTCCTTTTTTTTATTTCTTTTTTGATTTCTTCTATGATTTGTTGGTTATTCAGAAGCGTGTTGTTTAGCCTCCATATGTTGGAATTTTTAATAGTTTTTTCCTGTAATTGAGATCTAATCTTACTGCATTGTGGTCAGAAAAGATGATTGGAATAATTTCAATTTTTTTGAGTTTATCAAGGCTAGATTTATGGCCCAGGATGTGATCCTGGATAAGGTTCCATGTGCACTTGAGAAAAAGGTGAAATTCATTGTTTTGGGGTGAAATGTCCTATAGATATCAATCAGGTAAGCCACAACAGGCTGCACACTAAGACCCCATCTTGGAAACCCATTTTATGAGCTCCTGTTCAACCCCACTAAGGACTTTATTAAAGAAAACCTTCAAATTCTACAAATGTCTCTGCACAGGGCATCTTTCTCCACCCCTTGGTGCCCCATAGGTATCCTGTGATGGCTTTGGGAAAGCCCCAGTTCCCCATTCCATGATAATGAAGCAAATACCTGCAGAACTTCAGCCGCCTGTCTGCCCTGAACCCAGGTGTCTCAACTCCTGGCCTTTCTCTACTCTAAGTCCACTGTCCACACAGCCTGCTTAGATGGTTCTATTTATTCCAGAATCACACACCTCTTATTTCCATTGCTGCAATGATCAGAAGAATAGCTAACATTTATTAAGCACTCTTTGGGCTTCCCTGGTGGCTCAGTGGTAAATATTCCCCAGGTTCAATCCCTGAGTTGGGAAGATCCCCTGGAAGAGGAGTGGCAACCCACTCCAGTATTCTTGCCTGGAAAATTCCATGGCCAGAGGAGCCTGGCAGGCTACAATCCATGGGGTCACAAAAGAGTTGGACATGACTAAGCATACAGAGGGAACAGGGAAATATGGACAAATAAGTAGAGCCCGTGATCTTGACCCTGGAGTCTCCCTAAACACATGAGGCTCCCTTCTGAAGTTTACTAGTCAGATCCTTGTGTCACTCAGATGTGTCTCACTCTGGCGACCCCATGGACTGTAGCCCACCAGGCTCCTCTGTCCATGGAATTCTTGAGGCAAGAATACTGGAGTGGGTTGCCTTGGTCCTTAGAGCATCCCAATTATACTGGGCCATTTAAATATGGCTATTAAATCCTTGGGCTTCTCAGGTGGTGCTAGTGGTAAAGAATCCACCTGTCAGTGCAGGAGACACGGGAGAGGTGGGTTTGATCCCTGGATTGGAAAGATCCCTAGAGAAGGAAATGGCAACCCACTCCAGTATTCTTGCCTAGGAAATCCCATGGCCAGAGGAGCCTGGTCAGCTACAGTCCACGGGGTCACAAAGAGTTGGACATGACTTAGTGACTAAACAACAGTAAGAACAATTAAGAGCTCTTTAAACATCACATCCTCTTCCAGAAACCCCCCTCTCACCTCCCTCCCAATTCCATCCCTCTGGGTCATCCCAGTGCACCAGCATGTCAATGTATGGCAAAATCAACACAATAATGTAAAGAAAATAAATAAATATATTTTTTAAAAAAATCACATCCTTTATATGCACTTTATGTGCATTATTTAACTCACTCCTCCCAATGCACAGAGGAAAACTCCTTAGGAACAGGGACGTGGAGAAGTTCTGTAGCTCAAAGGTCACACAGACAGGAGCGGAACCAGAGCAGAGCCCCCTCCTAGCCCCCTGCTTCACCTTCAATGGGTGTCGCCTGCTTCCATAAAACAGGCAACCTCCCTGGACCAGACCCGTCGCCTTAGAAGTATGGCTGGACCCCCCTCCCCCCGGTATCCATGGAAACAGACTCTGAGGCAGGTTTCCTAGGCTGCCCCTGTTCAGACTTCACTCTGTGTTTGTTCTGAAAGATGTTTGTTGGCACTCCATCCCAGGACAACCCTTCTCTGTGGTTTAACTAGAGCGACCCACCTCCTGGCATGGACCCTTGATCCCTCCTGCCAGGAAGACAGTTTTAACAGGTCAGAACCCCCCATGGCCCCTTGTCCCCATCCTTCCCCGTATTGTCTCTAATAGAAGAGCAGAAGCATCTGACTTTGTGGCTTCTGAATTCTGAGGCCTGGGCTGCCATTGCTGGATTCAAGGTTGCTTCAGGCATAAGAGCACTTAGCACAGCTTGGTCAAGTCCGAGGTGGCCCTCGATCAAACACTGCCATGTTGTCTGAGGACCCATCCTGAAGCAAATGAGATTTCATCAGTCAGCTCAGGTCAGGCGAGGCTCCGTGTGTGGTTTATCATGACATTTCCTATAGTATATACAGAATCTCTTTATCAAACCTAGTGAATTGAGCTTTAAAACTAAGATTTCCTTAAAATAGATAATTAACAAGGGCCTACTATATAGCACAGGCAACTCTGCTCATTACTCTGTAATTACCCTCACAGGAAAAGAATCTGAAAAGGAGTGGATATATGTATATAAGTGAATCAGTTTGCTGTACACCTCAAGCTAGCTATTATAAATCAACTATACTCCAAGATAAAATAAAAATTAAATTTAAGGAAGAAACCCTAAGAATTCCTTTCCAATCATCAGTTCAGAAGTCAAATTGTAACTCCTTTGACTTTATAATACAATTATGACATTTGCTAACTATTTCTCACTAGACTTAATAATTCTACCTACAGCTGATAAAATAGATCACTGGGCAGATCCTGGGAGTGGTGTGTCACCTGCCAGTTGCTGGTCACCTCTGACCCAACGGCAGAGAAAGGTCTGCCCATCGCTTCTGTACATAGTAACGACCCTTCGATGGAGATGCAGCTTATTTGTGGCAGGATTATCCATCACCAAGAGTCGTTTACCTCCCAGTGGCGCCTGACAGTTGGTTGATGGCATTTTCTAATTATTGGGGAAGGAGAGACGTGACACTTTCAAACACTCTGGGCTCTGCCTACAAGAATCAGATACGGGAGTGCCATTAATTTCTAGCCTGAATGGAGGGCCAACCTCAAAAACAGACAGGCATTTGAAATGCCCCATTAAAACTGCACACCCAGCCCCAAAGGTCCTCTGTATGTTCTTAGCAGGTCTGCATACTAGAAGCCACAGCACAGTGTTAGGGATCAAAACAGAGGTAGGTGTGGGGCCTCTGATAGCAGTCCAGCCGTAAGAGCCTGTCTCCAGGGAAAGGCAGCCCTGTTAGAGGGTGGAGGGGTGGCTGCTGGGTGGGACCCCCAAGCTGAGTCCCGGCTCCCATCGTAGCACCAACCTGGCTATACCACACACTGGGTGCCACCAACCTCCTGGCAGGCCTTCCTCTGTTTTTCTGCCAAGAAATCTTATTCTGACTTCAAGAGGTTTTCCTCTCCTGCCAGAGCCTGAGTAATTTGATTTTGTAAGGTTCATTCTGTTCGGAGCCTTTTTTGGACACAGACGTCTAGCTGTGCTGTTTATAACTTTCCCATTACCATTCCATGTCAAGGCTGCTGCGACGTGGACCTGGCTAAACATCACCCCAGCCCGTGCTACCTGAAAACGTATGAAAAATCCAAATACCCTAGTCAAAGTATCCCTTGAAGTCAAAAAACTCTTAGGAAAATGAGAAAATTATTACCACTACAAAGTAATGAAAATCTGAGACAGACACATATCCTGACCCCCTACCCCTCCTCCCAAAGCATAAAATGCTCTGAATCCATCTATGTCTGGGCTTCCCTAACCTTCAAGTGTCTGAACCAGTAGTATCTAGGAAATCTGATAAGTGAGTCATTTTGAGAAGTCAATTACAGAATGCGTGAGAGTCCCTGGAGCTCAGGAGAAGTGGGAAGACAAGGCATATGCCCCAGAACAGTTAAAATCAAGGAATCAGGACACCGAGAAGACTGGCCCTTCTCTTCCCACCGCCCCCCCCCCCACCACACCCATCCTGAACATTCACCATCACCCCAGGACAGACTGCCGCAGAGCAGTTTTTCTTGTTCCACAAAGAGAGCTTATTTACAATGGCAGCCCCATTCTTCTGCGATACTGACAAGGCTGGTGGTATCTCAGGCGAGCTTTTGACAAACACATAAACCCCAAACTCTATTAAATGGACAGCCACCCAACAGGCCTCCCCAGATCAGTGTGTGCTTAATGAGAAGAAACCAAGAGACAGAGGAAGCCTTTCTCCATGGTCATTCTCTTTAAGACATGCTCCTTAAAGAAGGAAAACCTATTTTTTGCATCCTAGAGTCATTCTAATTCAGTGCTTGAAAAGTTTTTTGTTTTTGCTGGTTGAGATGAGGTTCTTATTGCTGTTGCTATTAACAATAAAGTGGAATCTAGTGGGAGGCGGGGAAATTACCTATTTCCAGGGCAGGAATGGAGAGGCAGGCATAAAGAACAGACATGTAGACACAGTGGGGAAGGGGAGAGTGGGACAGACTGGGACAGCGAGATTGACATACACACACTGCCATGTGTAAAATTGACAGCTAGTAGAAACCTGCGGTATAGCACGGGGAGCTCAACTCAGTGCTCTGTGATGACCTAGAGGGCTGGGATGGGGCTGATGGGATGGAGGTTCAGGAGGGAGGAGATATATGTATACATATAGCTTCACTTCGCTGTACATTTCATGGTACAGCAGAAACTAACATAACGTTGTTAAGCAATTATACATCAATAAAAATTTTAAAATTAAAAAATATAATAATGCAAGTACTAAGGAGGTGGCCAGGAAATCCCTGACTGGGGATAACCGTGTCTGGTTTCCTCTCGCAGATGATCGCTCCACGGTCCTGTTGACCGATGCTGACTTCGGAGAGGCCGCAAAACAGAAGTCCCTGACAGTGACGCACACGGTCCATTACCAATCAGTGTCGCAGGCTACAGGGCCCTTGGTGGATGTTTCAGACGCTCGGCCGGGAACAAGTGAGTGGGTCAAACAGCATTTAAACCAGCGGGTGTGGTCAGTGCTGAGAAGGCATCCGTGCTCCACCCCTGTGCAGTAAAGGTGGGGCTTCTTAACTCTATGCTTGAGAAACAGATAGGTTTAATGACGTCTCTGACTGGGAGACTGAGTTTGTACTGCTGGATCTTACCTGCCATTAAAATTGTGTCAGCTGAGGGACTTCCCTTGTGGTCCAGGATTTTGCATTCCAGTGCAGGGGTGCAGCTTTGATTCCTGGTCAGGGAGCTGAGATTCCACACGCCTTGTGGCCAAAAATCCAAAATATAAGTCAGAAGCAATATTGTAACAGACTTAATAAAAACTTTAAAAATGCTCCAGATCAAACAAATCTTTTAAAAAGTTATATCAGCTAAAGCCAGTAACTCTTGGTTTACTATGAAAGTGTTAGAAATTTCAGGACAACTTATTAATATTTTTTTAACTTAGACAACACAGGGAAAGAAGAAATTGGCTAACCTTAGTGAGCATCTCCTCTGTGCCAGGGTTGGGATAGAAAGATTGATGTCATATTGTTATCTTTACAACAACCCTGCAAGGTAGCTACTTACACAGCAGCTCTCAGAGCCCCCGTTTTATGAGTGAGGACACAGCCCAAAATTGTACATGTACTCTGTAGCGAAACCCAGATTGAGCTGTGGGTCTGTCTGTCCTCCAAGCTTATGCTTTTCTCCTGAACCACTGTTTGAAAAAAACATAATTCTGTCTAATCTCGGGATTGTGTTTGGTTTAATTATTAATATTTGACTCCATGTTATATGGAAATTAATTACTGCAATGAAATTAAATCCCCTAATATGTATCTAAAGCTTATTAATTAGATATTCCGGTTCCTTCATAACTGAAATTGTTGGATGCCCCGATTACTATCTTTTCAGAAGCTTTGATGTCTAGCTTTTAAATCATTAATCACTCTCTTTGCAGAAATTTACATTCTCCAAGTGGAGTGCTATAATTAGAAAGATAAATATCGCAATGTTAAAAGCTATTTTTTATAATGCCTGACTTGTAAAGCATTTGTGAAATGTACTGAGCATAATGAAACAAACTGGTTGACATAGCATCACACTATGCAGGAAAACAGTGCTAACGGTAACTGAAATTCACTTGAAAAATATGTTTTCAAGAACATTTTAAAGGAGTCTTTTATTCCTCTTCTCTATGTCACGTCACATCCTTCCTTCTTTGATGACATGAATACTTTCTGAAGACATAAGTGAGGATCAGCTTTGTGAAGGAATATGTAGGACTAAGAGACCTGCTCTTAAAAATTGCTTCTGGGTCCTTGACATTCTCCCCAGCTACAAACTTTTCCATCACTCTCCTCCCGAGCCTGCTTCTGGCGACTTCAGGACCCTACACTACATGGATGACTTTCTGAGCAACTTCAGTTCAGTTCACTTGCTCAGTCATTTACAACTCCCTGTGACTCCATGGACTGCAGCACACCAGGCCTCCCTGTCCATCATCAATTCCCAGAGTTTACTCAAACTCATGTCCATTGAGTTGGTGATGCTGTCCAACCATCTCATCTTCTATCGTCCCCTTCTCCTAACATCAGGGTCATTTACAATGAGTCAGTTCTTCACACCAGGTGGCCAAAGTTTTGGAGTTTCAGCTTCAGTATCAGTCCTTTCAAAGAATATTCCTTTATGATGGGCTGGTTGGATCTCCTTGCTGTCCAGGGGACTCTCAAGAGTCTTCTCCAACACTATAGTTCAAAAGCATCAATTCTTCAGCACTCAGCTTTCTTTATAGTCCAACTCTCACATCCATACATGACTACTAGACAAACAATAGCTTTGACTAGATGGACCTTTGTTGGCAAAGTAATGTCTCTGCTTTTTAATATGCTGTCTAGGTTGGTCATAATTTTTCTTCCAAGGAGCAAGTTTCTTTTAATTTCATGACTGCAGTCACCATCTGTCTATCTGAACACTGAGGCCAGCAGGACAGGCTCCATAATTGTAGGTTCCCTCACTATGAACAAAGCTAGTGGAGGTGATGGAATTCCAGTTGAGCTATTTCAAATCTTAAAAGATGATGCTGTGAAAGTGCTGCACTCAATATGCCAGCCAATTTTGAAAACTTAGCGGTGGCCACAGTTTTCATTCCAATCCCAAAGAAAGGCAATGCCGAAGAATGTTCAAACTGCCACATAATTGCACTCACCTCACACGCTAGTAAAGTAATGCTCAAAATTCTCCAAACCAGGCTTCAACAATACATGAATCATGAACTTCCAGATGTACAAGCTGGATTTAGAAAAGGCAGAGGAACCAGAGATCAAATTGCCAACATTTGTTGGATCATCAACAAAGCAAGAGAGTTCCAGAAAAACATCCATTTCTACTTTATTAGCTATGCCAAAGCCTTTGACTATGTGGATCACAACAAACTGTGGAAAATTCTTAAAGAGCTAAGAATACCAGACCACCTGACTGGCCTCCTGAGAAACCTGTATGCAGGTTAGGAAGCAACAGTTAGAACTGGACATGGAACAATAGACTGGTTCCAAATTGGAAAGGGAGTCTGTCAAGGCTATATATTTTCACCCTGCTTATTTAACTTATATGCAGAGTACATTGTGAGAAACACTGGACTGAAGAAGCACAAGCTGGAATCAAGATTGCCAGGAGAAATATCAATAACCTCAGATATGCAGATGACACCACCCTTATGGCAGAAAGTGAAGAACTAAAAAGCCTCTTGATGAAAATGCAAGAGGAGAGTGAAAAAGTTGGCTTAAAACTCAACAATCAGAAAGCTAAGATCATGGCATCTGGTCCCATCACTTCATGGCAAATAGATGGGGAAGCAATGGAAATAGTGGGAGACTTCACTTTTTTTGGTCTCCAAAATCACTGCAGATGGTGACTGCAGCCATGAAATTAAAAGATGCTTGCTCCTTGGAAGAAAGGTTTTGACCAACCTAGACAGCATATTAAAAAGCAGAGACATTACTTTGCCAATGATGGTCTGTCTAGTCAAAGCTATGGTTTTTCCAGTAGTTATGTATGGATGTGAGAGTTGGACCATAAAGAAAACTGAGTGCCAAAGAATTGATGCTTTTGAACTGCGGTGTTGGAGAAGACTCTTGATAGTCCCTTGGACTGCAAGGAGATCCAACCAGTCCATCCTATAAGAAATCAGTCCTGAATATTCTTTGGATGGACTGATGCTGAAGCTGAAACTCCAAAAGTTTGACCACCTAGTTTGAAGAACTGACTCATTGGAAAAGACCCTGATGCTGGGAAAGATTGAAGACTGGAGAAGAAGGGGAAGACAGAGGATGAGATGGTGGGATGGCATCATTGGCTCAATGGACATAAGTTTGAGCAAGCTCTGGGAGTTAGTGATGGACATGGAGACCTGGAGTGCTGCGGTTCATGGGGTCGCAAAGAGTTGGACACAACTGAGCGACTGAACTGAACTGAGCTGAACAAGGAAAAATTAGCATAATGTGATGGTGAATCAGCAGTAGGGTTGTGGGGACCAGGCAGGATTTGCAGTTAGCAGTGTTTCTATGAACACAGTTGCATCCTCCCTCCCGCCCCCTACCCCCCGGGCCAGGACACTTTGCAGATACTTATGGTGGCTCAAATGGTAAACAATCTACCTGCAATTCGGGAGACCTGGGCTCCATCCCTGGGTTGGGAAGATCCCCTGGAGAAGGACATGGCAACCCACTCCAGTATTCTTGCCTGGAGACTCCCATGAACAGAGGAACCTGGAAGGTTCCAGTCCCTAGAGTCTCATAGAGTTGGACATGACTGAGCAAGTAACACTTTCTTTTTCACTGGAAATATCATTGCCTTGGGGAACCTGAGTACACTTTTTTACTTACAAGAGTGCAAGGGTACAAAGATGTGTGATCACTGTTAGCTATCACCTGGGTTTGTTTTGTCATATTTACCTGGACATCATCCATCCATTGTCACCAATTCTTTCATACAAAGAGTGTTCACCAAGCAGTGCAGGCACATGCAGGGCTGGACTGCTAGACAAATACGACATGTCCCCTGCACCCCTCACCTCTGTCTCCCCTAGTTACTACCAGCTGATGCCTTTCTGCATCCCTGACATTCTCCAGCATCTGTTGGTGTTGGTGTTGTTCCGTCACTAAGTTGTGTCCCATCCTTTGTGATCCCACGGACTGCAACACCCTAGGCTCTCCTGTCCAACATCTAGTTCTGTGATTTTTCATGGCTATTTCCTGTCAAGTTCTCTAAAGTGAATTTCTAGCCTTCCTGGTCCACCTACCAAATCTCCCATCATCATCTTCACTAAACAGGATGTTCTCCATCCCTCATCGAGCATTTTTGTCACTCAGGAATCATGGGTTCAGTCCCAGGTGGGTTGATTCCTTCCACATGCCTGCAGTTCTCTAGCTGGTTAATCTCACTCACATCTCTCGACAGTGTTGATGGTGGGGGAGGTCATCACCTCAGCCCCAGAGAGAAAGACAGTGGGCACTTGATGAGGTCACAGCCCTCAAGGAGTGATGCTGGACCAGACTCAGAGGAACTCACCCCAAAACCCCACTCTCAGCCCCTCCACACTGCCTCTAAGCAGAGACGATGCTTCCAAAAGGAACTCTAGGGATGAAAGTCACTTCCCATGTATATGAAAGAAGAAGAATTTACAACATGGATTAAATCTTTCCTGTTGTGACTTTTTTAAAAAACTGCCACACTCCCCCGTGCTCAACATAAGTGGAAAAGTACCAGATGGGGATGAAGAGTCTAGTGTGTGAATCATAAATATTTATTCATTAAATGATAGGAATATTCAGCCCTCTCCTCATTCCATCCTCCCTGTGAGACAACTGGTAAATTCATCCTACAAAACCAAAGCCTCAGCATCTGAAAGAGACAAAAAACAGTGGCAGGGAGTAAAAGCCGATTAACCCCACAATTGCAGTCCACATGGCATGTTTTATAACCCTATTATCTGCCAAATCCTCTCTTATCCCAAGTCCAGGATAATTAAAATAATTTGATTCGATGGGCAAAAGCTTAATAATTCAGGTTCAGACCTGATGTTGAAAGGCCAAGAGTTATTTATATCACTTACCCCATCATTGATTGCTTAGCAAGCATGGTGCCTCATCACTGGAATTTATTTATAATGTTGAGGTTGCAGATAAAATACTTTCCATGCAGAGGCAGTAAACCCCAACATTTATTTGGTTAATAGATTAACTAGGAAGATGTACAAAGGAGATTACTGAGTGGAAGCCAAGTAAGGTTTTTATTTTAGCTGCTATCTTAGAAACTATCTTACAGAAAAGTTCAGTTCAGGTCAGAAAACCTGATAATTAAAAAATGTGTCAACCCCTCTGTAGTATTCTACCTACAGAGACAATTTTGCCCATAGGATGCTTGTTTACAGCAGGACAAACTGCAGTTCAAAAAGTAATATTGGGACCTATATTCCCAACATTATCAGGGGGGGAAGAAAAGTGATAATGAACAAAACTAACTGGAAAAGACTTCTGGTTTGAAAAGTGCAACATGACCATGGAACTTTCCAGATAGAGTGATCTCAATGGGGAAAGGGGTCCGTGGGAGTGAAGGTCTCTCTCTGGCCCACCGCTGATGAGTGCACTTGGCAGGAGGAAGCTCACAGGTGTGGGGTTTGGAGAGTTTGAGGAAATTATGTCCTGGAAGTGAGACTCTCAAGCTGACTCCTTTTCCCATAAGCATCCACACCAGGAGTAAACCTGATCCACAGCTTCACCAACAAGTAGCTTAAAGAAGAATAAAAATAAGAACCCTGAAAACTTATGTAAGGGACTGGATAATTTTCTGGAAAAGATTCATTAGCATTTAAATAACAAGCTCCACTATTTAAGCTCCACTTATCACGTTGACAGTGCCTGGAAGACATGCAGCCTCCTACCCAGGAGAAGGTTTTTCTGTCTCTTTGAGGGGCCTCTCTCCTAGCATTTAGGCAAAGAAACCCAATTATCATTCATACCTTTCTGTCCAGAGAGCTTGGCGCTCCAGCATAACTCATTTACATTCTAATCAAGGCCCCCCAAAGTCCTCCAATAAAGTCGTCCGTGGAATTTTGCAAGTAACGGATGAAATGTGTCTGAAAATCAATGTCCCAGAGAATTATGCACCAAGACAGAGCATTTTGATGATCCAGGAAATCTTAAAATATATCAACCGAGCTGCCATCTTTATGCTTCTCTGCAACTGTTGTAGAATGATGGATTAGATTCAATCTGGTAAGTGGAAACTGGCAAAAAGAAAACTCCTGCACTTTAAAAGAAAGTCATTTCACCACTTTCAATGTCATGCCCCGTGACCCAGCATGGAATTATAAACGAGCCAGTGTCATGCAGACACTGTGCCTGACTCTTAGGTGTCCAGCTGAGGACACGCTTGGCCAAGTAATGGGCAGTCTTGGACTGACAGATGGGGTCTTGAGTTCTGTTCTTATCACCTAATAGCTGTATCTCTTCTCTCTGAGCTTCCATCACCTCAGCTGTAAAGTGACTCTGGGCGGCATGTATTCACCCTATTCATCCAAGGTAGTCTGTGTCCAGGAATCACGGCAGGCTCTCAGTTAATTCTGGATGATCCTTGGACATACGCCCTTACTCTGTCCTGCAGGGACTTGGAGGCTCAGGAGCATCATGAGTTCATGTCATCAGGCCACAGGTTGTCCCTCTGTTTTTTGTTCTTCAGAAAGTGCTCCATTAGTGATAAGCAGTCAACACAGATGGCTGTGTAGAGAGGTAGCCAGATCATTTTTGAAATAGAACTGCCTAAAATTCTTCTTTGAAAAGCAGAGAATTCAAAAATGGAGGACCCTATGTTGCCTTCAGGATGGAGTCCCAGAAAAATCATGCCAGGTAACTGAGCCTCTCCCTTTTCCACAAAATTCCAGTGTCCAACACTCTGAGCTGTTGGACTATCTTTTTTCTTAGCTAAGAGTTGAACTAAGAACTCAGTCTACCCACTTGACCTCCTGCCTCTGCTCCCAGACTTAGAGATGATGAAATCCACCTGGCTTCAGCCTGTGTGTCCATAAACCTCTGTGTATCTGAAGGTGGCAGAGCCAGGACATCCAAACATGCATGAACCCTTTGTTCTTCGCGCTGAATCACCCAAGTCTTTGTCAGAGTTCAGACAATCGCGTTGAAGAGACACTGCCATATGCAAAGGGATAAGAGAGTGTTTGGACATAAATGGATCTTCCCTCTTGCCCTGCTTTAGAGCATTGAAATTTAGTTAATGAACAACAGTCATATTTGAGGGAGTGAGTTAATATTAGACAGCAATCTATACAGGAGACCCCTGCTTGCTTTCCTAGAGCTGCTGTTAAAAACATGTCACAAACTACATGGCTTTAAAGAACCAGAATTTATGTTCTCACAGTTCCACTAGCGACAGGTCCAAAATTAAGGTGTCAGCAGGCCACACCCCCTCAGAAGCCAGTAGGGGAGGACCTTTCCTTGCCCCTTCCCAGTGCATGATGGTGGTCTCCGAGCTCCTCAGTCCAGCTGCAGCCCTTGATCTCTGCCTCCATCACCCTCTCTTCCTGTCTATCTCCTTGTCTTGTAAGGACACTAGTTATGTTAGCTCCAGAAGGCACCCTACCTGCTCCAGTCTGGCCTCATCTGAACTAATAACAAAAGCAATGATCTTACTTCTAAATACGATCACTGTTGAGATTCTGGGACTCAGGATGTGGATTTATGAATCTTTTTGAGGAAACAGAGTTCAACTTGTAAGAATACCTCGAGGTGGTACTGTAGCAAGGAAGCCCCATTAGAGCATACGAGGTCCAACTCTCTCATTTTACAGAAGGTGGTGATTCTTAGAAAGTTTAAGTGATATGAGGGATGCCATAAAACTATTACAAGCCCAGAGCAAGACTTAAATTCATAACTCCTGAGTCCAAGTCTGATGTTCTTTCTCTACAGGGATTGTTTAAGTGCTTAAGTTGCACATGAGTGATTCAGACCCTAGGGGAAAGGAAACCAGTGCTTCAGACTGGGCAATCAGGGAGGGCTTCCTGGAGGCAGTATGAGTGGGTCATAGAGCTGGATCGGGAGAACCCCACTCCACACCTTGATCACAGCCAACGACCCTCCTAGAGACAAACATAGACTTTGTTCTGGTTCTTCTCAGATCCCACCACTAGGAGGAATGCAAAGGCTGGGCCCACGGCGAGAAACCGGTACGCCAGCCAGTGGACCCTCAACAGACCCCACCCCACCGTTTCAACACACACCCTCACCACTGACTGGAGGCTGCCAACGCCCAGGGCTGCAGGCTCAGTGGACAAGGAGAGTGACAGCTACAGCGTCAGCCCCTCACAAGACACAGGTAGGGCATGCGTGCCCCCCTTCCCTGAGTGAACAGGGCTACACTCTGAATTTCGGGGCCCTACCTGCGCCCTTTCAAAGTCACTTTCAAATTGCTGAACCATTGACCTGACAGGTACCAATGAAGCTGTACTTCATTGGCCAAATCTAGGGTCCAGCGAGGTCCACAAAGCAAAACCAGAGGAATCTATGTTGCAGGCGTCCCGAATCTCAGACTCACACTGCTTCCTCTGCCCTTCACTCCTGCCCTGCTGAGAGAAACACAGAAGTTTCTAAATGTTCTCCCATGATTGCAATCACCCTGGTTATACTTTGAGCGTGTGTGGCCCTCTCCCATCTCCAGGATTAAGACTGGACTTGGAGCTGCATGACAAGGTCACAGCACCCTGGACAGTGAACATGGCTGATCCATTTGACAATGAAACAGGGCTTGATTATCTTGTCTGTGCCATTCACCAAGACCTCACCCTAGAGGAAAGACAGAGCCTAAGAATAGCACTGGGTTGCCCACCCTGCCTCCAATCTAAAATTTTGAAAAGAAATTATATCTAAACTTAATAGCTGTAGGAAATTTTCATACTCATTTTCTTTTGTTCTGGATGATATACTTCAAAAATAGTCTTCCAGAGGTGGAGCATCACCACGTACATTTATTTTTATGGCAGTTCTTTCTCTTACAAGAACCTCAGAGTTCCACTAAGGTGACTTCAAAACTTTTGAGTGGGTTTAAAATGTAGTGAGTCCTCTTACCCAAGATATACCTTTTAGGGTTTTGGCGGGTCTCTGGTCCCCATAAAGGGTGAGCCCCGAACACAAAGGATGTGCCTCAGGGTTCAGCTGTGATTCTGCCTAGTGACCAATTCCACGCACTTACATGTTCGTTTCTAAGGATTGGCCTGTATTCCTGCCCCACAGAAGCCAGAGGAGCTGAACACAGAGCTCAGATTATTCCTGACAATGGAAGTGTCACTGTGGCCCAGGAAGACTTGCAGAGCAGGAAGGCAGCACTGCTAGTCATGCATATTGCATTCTCAGCTGTCTTGAATCCACCTGCAATGCAGGAGACATGGGTTTTATCCCTGAGTTGGGAAGATCCGCTGAAGGAGGAAATGGCAACCCATTCCAGTGCTCTTGTCTGGAGAATCCCATGGACAGAAGAGCCTAGTGGGCTGTTGTCCGTGGGATCACAAAGAGTCAGACAAGACTGAGCATGTTGTTGTTACAACCCAGCTGTCTTAACTACAAGCACAAGTTTTCAGGGGGATGTATTACTGATGTATGGCAATGTCCCATACTAGGAACAGGTACCTCCAGCAGTTCAGTAGAAACCCTGAAGCCACATGGCTGAGGCTCATGACGGTGGCCACACAGTGACAACGGCAGTCCTAAGATAAAGACCTGGGACTCCTGCCGGCTTCCCAGTGACGGGGAGAAACAGCCACAGGCTCCCATCACCACCCGGTCAGTGCAGACTCCCAGTGACGACTCATCATCTTGTTTGCACTTTTTTGTGGCACAGATCGCGCGCGAAGCAGCATGGTCTCCACAGAAAGTGCCTCCTCCACTTATGAAGAACTGGCCAGGGCCTATGAGCACGCCAAGATGGAAGAGCAGCTGAGGCACGCCAAGTTCACCATCACGGAGTGCTTCATCTCAGACACATCGTCCGAGCAGTTGACGGCAGGGACTAACGAGTACACAGACAGCCTGACCTCCAGCACCCCTTCGGAGTCAGGGATCTGCAGGTTCACCGCCTCCCCGCCCAAACCTCAGGACGGAGGACGGGTGATGAACATGGCAGTTCCCAAGGCACATCGGCCAGGTGAGGTGAGCCGCGCCCGGGCCGGTGCTGGGGAAGCGCGTCTTCCCAAGACACACTCCTCCACTGTGCAGCCTTGTTGGTGTTCAGGCTGGTCTTCTGTTTGTTGGTTGCTGAATCATGTACCACCCCAAAGCCTAGAGGCTTACAGCAACAATGGTCATTCATTTCATGTATGAATCTGAAACTGGGTCAGAGCTTGGTTGGGACGCGCATTTCCATCCCAGCCATGCCCATGGGGAAGCCCGGGTAGGATAGAGAAGACATGTTCAGTCACTCACCTGGAGGGTGGATTCTGGCCGTGTCCTCCCAACAAAGGTTTCTCCGGGATCTGGCTTGTGCCTCCTCCTGTCTAAGAGCCAGTGCCCCAAGAGATGGACAGTGGAAACAGCCATTTCCTTAAGCCTGGGCCTGGAAACTGACGCAGCACTTGTGCCATATACTATGGGTCAAGTGACCACAAAGCTCTGGGAGCCCAGGTTCTAAGGAGCGTCCTCTCTGCTGCTTGAGAAGTATTGAAAATTGGGGGTGAGGGTCTCAGAAGGAGAGCAGTCTTGCCAGTGAGCCAGCCTCTGGAACTTGGCTCTCCTGAGTTGCCCAAAATGACAGTAAATGGCTGGCATCAGCTTGGCAATACATCGGTGTCTGCCTTGAGCAGTATAGTGAGTAGAAGCTGCAAACCCTGAGGCCTGCAGGGCCTGGCAGGTCATGTGAATGAGTGAAGAGGGTGAGGAGCAGAGCAAAGGGAGGGATAGAGACGTGGAGAACTTGAGAGTTCAGTGACTGTGGCTTAAAAAGGCTCCAGCAAACTCCTGCCAACTGATCCCAAGTGGAAATGGGGGCCTGTAGGAGGAGATTCTCCAGAGGAGACGGATATTTTGGTTTTATATGGAGACTCACAGCGTTCAAGTGTTTGCTCAGATTTGTGTAAATCATCATATAGAGCAAATAAAAACCATCTTCAGACTTCATACAAACCACAGCAACCAGTTGTAGTTCTCATCTGAAAAATCCTTTTTTCTTTTTCACCCTGAAGTTCCTGTCTGTAGACTCGACTTTGTGCCCTGGCTGACCCATTCTCGTTGAACCCAGTTTTATTTCTCATTTTCCTATTTTCTGAACTGCTTTATTGATTCTGTTTCAAAAATGTATATCCATTTTAAATCACCACTATTCCCTTGGGCTTTTCAGCAGAAGGCCAGGCTAAAATGAGCTTTATAAATACATAAAAATATATAAAATAAAAACTGTCTATCCAGCAACTAATCTCCCAAACCAACTTAAGATCGGCCCCAGCTGACTATCAAGAATGATGGCTTCATTTATTTCTGTGCTGTCTACCTCCTCAGGGAGAAGATGTTGTTATTGGTGGGTGTTTTTATCCAAAGGACGTTTTGTTGCTGGCATTTATTTGCAAGGCAGATGCAGCAAGTATAGGATAAACATTGTGGCTTTTCTGTGGCTGTACAGCTTGAGGTTGAGGAAGACAAGAGAGGAGAAGAATGAGCCTCTGGGCTTTTGTTAATCTTGCTGGGCTGCAGTCAGCGCATCTATAAGAGGGGAATGGCATAGACACCCACCATCTGGGCTTTGGGTAAGCTGTGTGTCCCCGGATGTAGGTGTCAGCAGCAGCAGCAGTGGCTTGAGTCTTGCCTGGTTGACATGCTGTCAGGGCTCCCACAGTGACCCTAGTGATGATCTCAGGATGAGGTGCTGCCCCCCACCCCTTCCTCCCTCCTTTGGTTTATTTTCCTTCTGTGGCCATTGATTCCTGGAGAGCAGCCACCTCATTTGTGTGTCACCCAGTTCTACTGCACACTGTGACCAAGTGGGACTTCTCAGGAATTCAAGGATGGTTCAATATAAAATCATTAATATTAACAGAATTGGTGGGGTGGGGATACATGATCATTCAAGCATTTGACAAAGCCCAATATTTTTCTCAAAAAAATAAGAACACTACACAAACTAAGAATAAAAGATAATTCCTTCAGCTTGAGAAGGCACATCTATGTGAAACAGCTAACATCATACTTAATGGCGAAAAACTGAATACTAGTTCCTTAAGATCAGGAATAAGATGAAGAGGTCTGCTCTCACCGCTTCTACTTAATATTGCATTGTAATTTCTAGTAAGGCAAATTAAGAAAATGGCATCCATATTTGGCAGATAAAAGTAAAGCAGTGGCAAAGATTCTGCCTGCCAATGCAAGAGATGCAAGAGATGCAGATTCAATCCCTGGGTCGGGAAGATCCCCTGGAGTAGGAAATGGCACCCCACTCCAGTATTCAAGTAGCCTGGCGGGCTAAGTCTATGGGGCCGCAGAGAGTCTGACACAACTTCTGAGCAGCAGTTAAGTACTTCACGCTCCCATCTGAGACACACACCACACTTCCCCTTGCATACAGCAAGCCCCTGGAGGAGCACTAAGTATGTATGCAGGTCTTGAAATAGTTAAAGGTTTGTGTCTTGTTAATGACTTGTTGTTCAGTGTTTTTTGACTCATATTAAAAAATGTTTGAACTCTTTTCATGAGATTGTTGCCTGGATCCATCAGAGCAATTGAAAAATCGCAGCTAGGGAAGGTGCTATTGTCTTAATAGCTACACTATTTATGTATTGTTTTTTAATCTCATCTTCAGAATTAATTATTTATTTATCTGGTTGTGCTGGGTCTCAGTGTGGCAAGTGGGATCCCCCTTGCATCAGGCGAGATCTTTGGTTGAGGTTCATGGACTCTCTGGTTGTGGCATAAAGGCTCAGTAGTTACAGCGCTCAGGCTCAGCTGCTCCACGGTTCACGGGATCTTCGTTCCCTGACCAGGAATCAAACCCATGCTCCCTGCATTGCAAGATGGATCCTTAACCACTGGACCCCCAGGGAAGTCCCTTAATATACTATTTAGACTAAAATGATTTTATGACTTTAGGTATGAACAAGCTCTTAAATCCACCTGAATTTTAATGTCCACAAACTGTGTTGTCCACTCTAGGTGCCAAAATTGCTATTGAACATTTGATATGCTTTTAGAAAAATATGTCATCCTCTGGAAGCCTTCTTGCATCTCCTTTATAATGGAACTAAATTAAACACTGGTCACAAAACCCAAAGTTATAATGTAGTATCCTGCTGACTGGAGACTGTCAAAATTAGCAGTTCCTTGAGCAGGTCTTTCAAACCAAAGCCTTTACCTGTGTTCCCTGGTGTTTCTGAATGCTTATCAGTCATCCAAGTCTCTAGATATCTGTTTCCTTGCCATCAGTTCTTCTTTTTTGATGAGCTTTTTTTTTTTTTTTTGTCTCCATTTATAATCCCAAGCTTTTAAATTCTTGGCAAATCAGGATTAAGTTAAATGAATTTGGCCAGATTGTGGCTGCAGGAAAATAGGAAACATGTCTTAGTTATCTTTATTTTCCCCCTAGTGCCTATCAGATATCTGACAGCATAAAGAGTGTTCAAGAAATATTTTCAACTGATTTAATGCATTGAATGTATACTCCTATCACTGTCTGACATATAGTAGGTGCTTAGTAAATGGTATTGAATGAATTAACATATGATGATTATGATGATGAAAAGACTGGCCAGTTGGTTCAAATATTACAACTGTTAGAAATTATTAGTAAAATAAAAGAGTGCATTTAAGTCTATTCCATCTTCAAGCCTAACTTTAAACAAAGTGATTTATTTTCTAATTTTGCTCTTAAGTCAAAACAAACTCTCTTCCACCAATGGGGATAGTTCCCGATGAAATGTGGACAGCTGCTACCAAGGCAGGTATCAAAATCTAGTTTTAGATTTTTAACATATCTGAATTTTGAATTTGCTGCCTTTTTAGGACTTGTGTATTTCAAATCAAATGCAGGCCTTGTAACTTTTGTTTTCTTCAATAAGGCATGGCTATTTCCATCTTTGGGGCATCCCTGGTGGCTCACATGGTAAAGAATCTGCCCGTGATGCAGAAGACCTGGGTTCAATCCCTGGGTCAGGAAGATTCCCTGGAGGAGGGCATGGCTACTTACTCCAGTGTTCTTGCCTGGAGAATCCCATGGACAGAGGAGCCTGGTGGGCCACAGTCCATGGGGTTGCAAAGAGTTGGACATGACTGAGTGACTAACATACATTTACACTCTAAAAGCAAAGCCGACAAACCCTCTATTTCTCCGAGAAGCAGCTGGAAAGTTTAACAGCGTCTTTTCCTCTCGGTCGAGGTGGCTCTCATACTTTGGGTATGGCACCGATTTTTGGTTTCAGGTAGCACCTGGAGCCAGTTTCTGGCATTCTTGGATTCCTGCTGCTTCTTTATTCATGATGCTTATCCTGTGCAGTCAAGAGATGCCACTGCAGGAAGCTACTTACATCAATTTAAAGTTTCAAGTTTGCAACCTAATACAGCCTGGACCCACCAGCAGCAGGGGCAGGGCCCCATACCCCTTCTGATCTCCGCAGATGGACACCAGGGCTCCAGCCTTAAATGTCTGCACCTCCCTGACTGTCTCCCTGACCCTGCTCCTCCGCCGTGATGAACGCAGTGGAAGTTTTCTGATTGGAAATGGCCATTGCCTGCCTCCAACTTACTGGCTCTCCGAGCAACCAGTTATGCGAAGCAGTTTGGAGATTTTAGTTTTAGGATCCATTCATCCCATACCTCATACTTTCCTGAATGTGGGTGTGTTTAACGGAAGAGAAGAGCTTGGAGTGAGAGGCAAGGTTCCCACCTGAAGGATCAGCCAGCCTCTGCTCAGGTCACATCCCCTGCCAAGGTTCCCAGCTGTCACTGTGTACACATGTAGCCATGTACCTGTATGTGCATACACGCACATATGCGCGTGCATGCACACACACACACACACACACACAAGGCTTGAGGTCCCTGGCCTCCATCCTTCTAGAGGTAGCCTTGCTCTTTCCCACCCAACCTCCCTGCCTCCCTTCTTTCCTGCAGCCTGTATGTTCTGGCATTCGCTCCACAACTGGTCTTGCTTTCAGAGCCAGGGATACACCCCAGTGTGAGGGGGGCCCTGAGGGTGTCACGTGGGAGCTGGAGCTGGCTTTGATCCTCATGGACCCTTCCCCACTAGGGCCTCTGAATGCCACGACAGCAAGTTCCCAGTTCGCCTATCCTCTAAGCAGACTTTGCAATCCTGCTTTTTACCCAGAACTATTCTATTTCAGAAGAATCATGAGCACGAACAAACTTAAAACTCCACTTCATACCTCAGTGTAGTTTTGAAAAGTTCGCCCGCAAGTAGGAGGATCACAATAATGATGAGCCCTTAAAAATGCATGAAGCCTCCCAGGTACAAGCCAAGAATGGTAACAGAATCTGCGGGCGGGACCTCTGGTATCCAGCTCACATTACTTATTTAGAGTTGTTCCTGGTTGCCGTTTGGGAGTGAAGATTCATTTACCAAGAGGGGTTTGTTTATGAGCTTTCATTACCACTGCAACATTAATATTAAACTGGAAAAACGTTAGATCTGGTCGGGCTTGGGTGTGGGCAGACTACACACTTCCCTTTGTAAGGAGCTCTTTGATGCTGTAGTGTCCTTGCAAGTCTGTGTGGTTTTTAAGTGAAATTGCCAGAACTCAAGGTAAGCATCCTTGGCTTCTTACTTTTGCATCAATCTCCAGCTCCATCCAAGCACAGACATCAAACCTTGTTAGAGCTTGATGAAAGTTCCTTTTTATATGTCCCCAGAGGAGCCTGGAGCCCCCAGAGACCTTGCTTCACTGTCATTCTGTATGAATTTTTTGTGAAAGTGTGCACATGTTCTCACACTTGCTGACGAATAAAGAATTGTCCAGCAGGGAGAAGAAAACTATTGGAATGTGCTTTGGAGTCCCACGCTCCCCCAAATGCATTCATTTGTCCCTTTGTATCCCTAAACTTTTTTTTCTGTTCATTTTTTAAAATTTATTTATTTTAGTTGGAGGCTAATTACTTTACAATATTGTAGTGGTTTGCCATACATGGACATGAATCACCCATGGGTGTACATGTGTTCCCCATCCTGAACCCCTCTCCCACCCCCTCCCCATCCCATCCCTCTGGGTCATCCCAGTGCACCAGCCCTGAGCATTTGTCTCCTGCATCGAACCTGGACTGGCAATCCATTTCACATATGATAATATACATGTTTCAATGCTATTCTCTCAGATCATCCCATCCTCGCCTTCTCCCACAGAGTCCAAAAGATTGTTGTATACATCTGTGTCTCATTTTCTGTCTTGCATATAGGGTTATCGTTATCATCCTTCTAAATTCCATATATATGTGTTAGTATTCTGTATTGGTGTTTTTATTTCTGGCTTACTTCACTCTGTATAATGGGCTCCAGTTTCATCCACCTCATTAGAACTGATTCAAATGTATTATTTTTAATGGCTGAGTAATATTCCATTGTGTATATGTACCACTGCTTTCTTATCCATTTGTCTGTTGATGGACATCTAGGTTGCTTCCATGTCCTGGCTATTATAAGCAGTGCTATGATGAACATTGGGTACATGTGTCTCTTTCAATTCTGATTTCCCCAGTGTGTATGCCCAGTAGTGGGATTGCTGGGTCATATGGCAGATCTGTTCCCAATTTTTTAAGGAATCTCCACACTGTTCTCCATAGAGGCTGTACTAGTTTGCATTCCCACCAACAGTGTAAGAGGGTTCTCGTTTCTCCACACCCTCTCCAGCATTTATTGCTTGTAGACTTTTGGATAACAGCCATTCTGACCAGCGTGAGATGGTACCTCATTGTGGTTTTGATTTGCATTTCTCTGATAATGAGTGATGTTGAGCATCTTTTCATGTGTTTGTTAGCCATTTGTATGTCTTCTTTGGAGAAATGTCTGTTTAGTTCTTTGGCCCACTTTTTGATTGGGTCGTTTATTTTTCTGGAATGGAGCTGCAGGAGTTGCTTGTATATTTTTGAGATTAATTGTGTGTCTGTTGCTTCATTGGCTATTATTTTCTCCCATTCTGAAGGCTGCCTTTTCACCTTGTTTTTAGTTTCCTTTTTTGTGCAGAAGCTTTTAATTTTAATTATGTCCCATTTGTTTATTTTTGCTTTTATTTCCAATATTCTGGCAGGTGGGTCATAGAGGATCCTGCTGTGATCTATGTCGAAGAGTGTTTTGCCTATGTTTTCCTCTAGGAGTTTTATAGTTTCTGGTCTTACATTTAGATCTTTAATCCATTTTGAGTTTATTTTTGTGTATGGTGTTAGAAAGCATTCTAGTTTCATTCTTTTACAAGTGGTTGACCATTTTTCCCAGCACCACTTGTTAAAGAGATTGTCTTTTCTCCATTGTATATTCTTGCCTCCTCTGTCAAAGATAAGATGTCCATAGGTACATGGGTTTATCTCTGGGCTTTCTATTTTGTTCTATTGATCTATATTTCTGTCCTTGTGCCAGGACCATACTGTCTTGATGACTGTGGCTATGTAGTAGAGCCTGAAGTCAGGCAGGTTGATTCCTCCAGTTCCATTCTTCTTTCTCAAGATTGCTTTGTCTATTTGAGGCTTTTTGTATTTCCATACAAACTGTGAAATTATTTATTATAGTTCTGAAGTGCTTGACCAGTTTTCACAGATGAACCACTCTCAGCTGAGACCCACTATTCTCGACTGCAGACTTTCTTTTCCCAGGGTGTGTGTGGCCAGTGGCCAGAACCCTCATTGCAGCCAGCTTCA
The DNA here is from genome assembly GCA_007570785.1 of Antilocapra americana. Lineage (NCBI taxonomy): Eukaryota > Metazoa > Chordata > Mammalia > Artiodactyla > Antilocapridae > Antilocapra > Antilocapra americana. Next base: position 6,412,810 of record ML664152.1, read on the forward strand.
CAGAGTGTGAGTCCGTGACACATTTCCTGAGTTGATCCATTCTCATTCTGTGCTGGGAATGATTTTGCCATTTTCTTCCAAAGCTAAAGTGCGTTCAAACATCACATGTGAGTCTGAACAGATAGAGAAAGTTCAGGAGGTTTTGCTTTCCTGATAGGCTGCTGGGCCGGGGGTGGGGGTGGGGGGCATGTGTCCTGGTTTTCAGCTAAAAAGAAGCACATTTAACACAGCAGTTTTCGCACAATGGGGCCGGGCAGGGCTGAAGGCCGCCAGGGTGGAGGATGACAATCTCTGAGCTCACATCTGCTGATGGATGTTGGGGTCACCAGGGGAGTCTGTGCTGGCTTGCAGCCCACAGCCAGGAGTTGTCCCAGCACCAGTGAGCAGAGTTAACCACCGATAGAGAAATGGATGCCAAGTTATTTAGTCTGAACTTTTGAGGATGTTAGTGGCACCGACAGTCCCCAGAGGGCAGTGCTGGGAGGATGAGAAATGGCCCATTATGTCAAATAATAAGGCATAACTTGGAAATAATGGCTAAATCGCCTCTCATCCTTCAGGGCATGAGTCAGTGCAGTGCCTGGGCTCTGGCGGTGGGGAGGGTGGGGTGAAAGGTGTGGCTCGACGCCCAGGTGGTGCAGAGGCCCCCAGGCAGGTGGACTGTCGAGGGTAAAGGGCCAGCTCACAGCTGCAGTCATAACCCAGACCCCTTTGCCACTGCCCTGCAACTCAGTGACCTTGACCTTTCTCCGTATGTATCTCTGTGTCTCTCACAGTCATCTCTCCAGGTCCTGCGTCTCCATGACATCCATCTGCTTCCCTCTGGCCATGTTCCTCCGACCCCCTCCTCCCTGCCTCTCTCCTCTTTCTGTCTCTCTGCCCCCATCTCTCTTTCTTTCCCTCCCCTCTCTCTGTCTCTGTCTGTCTCTCCCTCAACCCTGTCCTCCTCTACCACCTCACCCCCACCCTGCCCCATCCATCTCAGCACCATGTTGACCAGGCTGGCCAGGCAGCTCAACCTTTCTTCCCACTCATCTCACCTCATTCCCCACTCTGTCTCCCTCCAGGACTCTGACACAAGGGCCATCATCCACCTAAGGAGCAGAGCACAGGGACTTGACCATCCAGGGAGCACAGCCGTACAATGAAAACACATGAAAGCCGGTGGCTGGAGACAGCCCTTGGGGAGGAGGCAGGACTCAGACCCCAGGGCCTTCTTTGGGTTCCCACTGAGTTTGGGGGAGTAGTTCACATGGTTCAGGTGATTGAGAAGGTGCTAGAAGAGATGGAATTGCAGGTAGACAGGTGAGCAGGGCAGGGAGGGAAGGAGTAAGGAAGGTGGGCAGGAAGGGAGCTCTGGGGTCCCCGGGTCCTTCCCTTCAGCCTTCCCGGGGCTCCTGCTGGACTCTGCCCTTTTCTCCTACAGCCACAACATCGCTTTTCAGTATGCAGCCTCCACTCTGTCCTCACATCTCTGTCCTCTTGTCACACATGCACACACACACACACACACACAGATACAAATGCACATACAGACACAGGTGCATGCACACACAGACATGCACACACACACTCTCTCCTCTGGAAGCCAGTCAGCCTGGCTCCTGCTCTGCACTCAGCTACCTCCTAACCCCCTCCCACCTGCACTCACTGTGGTCTACCCCCTACCCCCATGCCTTTTATTTTCTGGATGAAACTTGCAATACATGTACGCTAAGTTGCTTTAGTCTTGTCCCACTCTCTGCAACCCTATGGTCTGTAGCCCACTTGGAGGCTCCTCTGTCAATGGAATTCTCTACCTGGGAAGCAATGGAAACCAAGCAAGAAAGAGGGAGTGAGAGAGTGGAGAGGTGGCCAGAGGAGAGCCAAGAGGGGAAGTTATAACCAAAAAAGTGAACATGAACCCCACAGTCCTGGTTTCTTGGAATCTCCCCCTACCCAGGCTGGGCAGCAGGAGTCTTTGGGTGCCCACTGTGCAGACCTGCTTCCCCAGGGAGCAGGGGACCAGGGACAAGTGACTCTGGCTTGGCCCCAACAGAAATGTTCACAGAGGCATCCTGTGAGGCCTCCAGCCCATCCCAGCTGGGAAGACTCTCTGTGTTTGGGACCTGTGACCTCTGTAACAAATCACTGCAGGCTGGGTGGCTCAGAAGGACAGACATGTACTCTCTCACAGTTCTGGAGGCCAGAAGGCTGAGATCAAGGTGTCTGTGGGGTTGTGCTCCCTCCGGAATTTCAGGGAATAATCTATTCCTTATCTCTTCTGGCTTTCGGGGGCTCCAGGTGTTCCTTGGCTCGTGGTCCCATCAGTCCAACCTCTGCCTTCTCCTCTTCTTGGGCCTCAGATTCTCCTCTACTTTCTGTTTTTTTATAAGGACACATGCTTTTGGATTAGGGCTACCCAGGGGGCGCTAGTGGTAAAGAACCTTCTGCCAATGCAGGAGATAGAAGAGATGCAGTTTCAGCCTCTGGGTGGGGAAGATCCCCTGGAGAAGGATATGGCAACCCACTTCAGTGTTCTTGCCTGGAGAATCCCATGGACAGAGGAGCCTGGTGGGCTACAGTCCCTCACAAAGAGTTGGACTCTACTGAGCCACCGAGCACAATGTTATCCAGACTGTCACCCTTAATCACCACCATTAGAAATGTCATTTAGCTCCTCCCACGTGAAACAGGTGGATGGAGAGCTGGGGACTAAGGAAAGCAGATGTGTAGGTGTCTAGATTGCCAGGACAGTTTCACATTCCCCTCTCTCTAAGTGCTTGGTTGTCCATGAATCTATAGACAAATGCAGAACCTAGGAGATAGACGGATGATTAGAGAATCCAGTTTCCTAATAGGTGCTGGGACTAGACCCTGGAGAAGGGAATGGCAACCCACTCCAATATTCTTGCTTGGGAAATCCCATGGTCAGAGGAGCCTGGCAAGCTACATTCCAGGGGGTCACAAAAGAGTTGGACATGGCCTAATGAATAAAGAGCAAATGCCTGGGACTAGCACAAGGATGGGATTTTAATGGACGTAAAGCATCTTTAATAAACAGCACTCCTCATGATCACTCTGCTACTTTCTTCCGTATCAGTGCATGAATTATTAAGAGAGCTCATTTGCAGCAGTCACACAGTTGAAAGAGCTACTCTACATGCTAATCAGAAAACACACACTGTTGAAAGGAGCTAATGAGAGCATCACACAACTTAATCAACTTTTGCCTGAAAAACTGGATCTTTCAGAGATACTGACTATTCAGAGATGCTTGGCAGGCCTGCAAGAAGCCAACACAGAAGCCCTTGTACATAAAGACATGGTGCTGAGCTGTTTTCATTATGAAGGATTTCCAATTCTCATCGTTCTTTTCCAGCTACTTTGTTCACTCCATCTAAAGCGGGAACCCCTGCAGGCAGGGGGCAGCTATCAAGGGCTTTGTCTTTCAATTTCAGACACATTCGTTCCACATAATCAAGCTCGTGAGCATCCCGCAATCCGGCTGGGACTAAGATGCTAATACTTTTTAGGGATTTAATAAGTCCTGTTCATTCAGTGGGGAGTTGCTGAGATGGAGACCCATTCCTGAATCTGTGACAATGCACTGCAAATATGCCAAGCACTCGGGATTCAGTTGGGTCACAGAAACAGCATAAGGCACTCTTGACCTACATTTTAAAAGAAACGTGGAGGTAAATGCCTTCCACTATTTCTCAGCATTTGAACAAAATGTTTTTAAAATGATATTAGTTATGTAAATAAATAAAAGAGCCAATTAAATCCAACGTGTTTATTGGACTCTTGGAATAAAGACATATGATCACTTTCAGGAAATTGGTGTATTAAAATTTCAAAACTGGTTCATTAGGGTCTGTTGATTCACATGCAAAAAAAATGTATTCTTCATGCTACAAAGGAATTGTTCCAGTTTATGTTTTTAACCACAGCTCCGTTAATGCTTTCATGATATTTGTTTACAAATAATTAGCACACAATAGAAAAGGTTGAATAATACATCCACAACCATAAAAGAAGACAGAGAATTTTTAATACCACCTTCAAAAAAGGCACTAGGGACATATGGTTTTATCTTTTTTCTTAATTAATTAGTTTTATTTTTCAGGACTAAAGCTGATACACAGATAGATATACCTTCAACATTAGGGTCTATAACAGTAAAATTCATGCCACCATTTTTTCTAAGTCAAAGTCCAGATGCATCAAGTCAGCTAAAAGTACCTTGACTTCAGTAAGCCAAAACCAAGGTGTCACTGGGGCTGTTTTAGTGGAATACAGGCTAAAAATATCAATGAGCTCATATATACTCACTCACTGTCACTTCATGAGATCCTGAAAAAGCCAATGGGAAAATGCTAAGTGGACTCTTGCTTCAAAAATTCCAAATAACATGACAATGTAATGCAGGGGCTCAGAAATCAACTTTGTAAATTTCCCAGAAATAAGGTCATCATCTCTCTTATACTGGGGGAAAAATATCTTAAGAAAAGCCAAAGTATTTTGAAAATCCTTATGTTCATTTATACTGCACAAAATGAATTTTCCAGTAATTTTTCAGCCTGTCTTGCTTTTGTTTCTAGTTTTCCTAACCACTGAGCAGTCTCTCCCTTCTGTTTAAATGGTTATTCTCTTTCAGTGAGTAAACCTCAATTTTAAAGATTTCTGGGATTTACATGTTGGGTGTGTGTGTGGGGGGGTGAATGTGTGGTCAGTCTTGTTTGACTCTTTGCAACTCTATGGACGGTAGCCCCCCAGGCTCCTCTGGGGTTTAAATCACTGTCTAATTGCACACAGCTTCACTTCTTTGTCAGCACCACAACCAGCTCACTGCAGCCCTGCCGGACACAAGAGGCTCCAAAATCCTTCCAAGGAGTTGGCTGAAGGGAGGCATGGAAAGCTGGGAATATTTTGAAGCAAAAGGAACAAGAATTGCCGATTATTTTAGATTCAGAAAGTTAAGAAATGACTTATGCCTTAGATATGTTACCAAGATCTCCCCTGTGGTGTCCCCAACCACGTCAAACTCAGCAAGTCTGAAACAAAACCCACTATCTTTTCCCACCAAAATGTGATTTTTCTCCTAGACAGTTTTTTGCAATGAATGAATGGGACTGCTGTCTGCCCAGGTTTCCTGATCTTGACACTTGGGAGGGAGTCATCCCTGACTCTCCCTCCTTTTTCACCTGTCCCACCTGTGGTCATTTCCAGAGCCCTCTCCTTGAGCCTCCTCCACATTTCACAATTTCATTCATTCTCATTTCCCTTTGGTGCTCAGCCCACCTTCATGGCTCCCTCACCTGCATATTCTCCCACCTGGTCTCTCGGCTCTAGGACTGCATGCCCCCAGGCCGTTTTCTAACCAGAGTTGCTCACTAGGTATGCCATGAAGGAGTTACAGGTGAGCCTCTCGCCCCTAGTGTGGCCAGGAAACGTCCACTGCACTCATCCCAGGGTGCTGCACAAATACCCCTTGTCTGTTGGCTTCTCAAAGTGAGAACAATTGGAAATACTAGGCTACACAATGAACACTGTTCCTAACTTGCCAGCAGATCAGATCCAGGCTTCAGTCCAGCTCAAACCTAGAGGATGTAGTTTGCAAAGCATGTCTAGTGACTGGGCTAAAACCACACTCATGCATTTAGGAAACCTACAAGATGTATTAAAGACTTGAACCAGGGTCATGAAGGTGGGACAAAAAAATGAGTCAACAGATAGAAGTAGAATTAATTTCAAGCAGAATTAACCTGGGTAGGAGGTGTCAATATCTGAGGTTTCAAGCATCAATTTCTGGTAAGATGAGGATGACATTTAAAACGATTGGGCACAAAGGAGAAATTGGCCTTTGGAAATGAGTCTGGGATTAGGGGCTGGCCTTCATAAACTGGGTTTATAGACTGTGGCATTTAAAATTCATAATGAACAGTCATGTGGAAATATCTAACAAAGCATCTAAAATTCAAGTCTAGGGCTGAAGAGAGAGAGAGCAAAATGGAAAAGATGGATGTGAGAGCTATTCATAATGAGATTGGATGAGGGCTCAGCCCCAAAGAGAGAACTGAGCTCAGGCCACTGGAGAAGCCCTGTACTTGAGGATGGATGAAGGACAGGGTCCAGGAAAGGATTGACAAGTGTCAGTCAGAGGTGCAAGATGAGCTCTGGGAGAGCACAGTGACAGGGAAGCTGAGAGTTCTGAGGACAGAAAGATCAACTGCATGAGATGTTGTAGGTTATATAGAAGGAAGAAGAAGTGATAAGAGGTGCTAAGAAAAAACCGTGGAACATGACAATCAGAGGCACAGTTCAACTTTCAAAGAACAGTTGCTGTAGTTGATGGTGATGGTAGCTGTGCCAGTTTAGATTTTCCAAGAAGCAGATGCCAAGGCAGATTAGATATGCAAGGGATTTCAGGAGGCATTCTTGCAAGGAAGAAAGAGATAAAGAAGCAGCAGTGTTACCAAGCTCAGGTTCAGCTTCCCACTGCTCAAGAATCCAATGCTAAGAGACAGATGTTGGCTAAAGAAAAGATAGCTTTATTGAGGAAGCTGGCAAACCTGGGGAGAAGGTGGACTCATGTCCCAAAGAACCAAATCCCCAAGCCCCAGAGTTTGCTCAGAGATTATACAGAAAAAAGGAAAGATCTACATGCTGAGGAGAGGGTTTTGGATGCATAATCAGTTTATGGACATTATTCTGTGGTTGTTGGTGGGGGCACAGGAAGTCAACATCATCAGCCTTCTAACTGGTCAGGGATTTACGTGCTTGTGGTCAGTGTACAATTAACCTCTTCTACCTGATGGGGGTTTCAATATCTGCAAAACAGCTCAAAGGATACAGCTGAAAATATTGTCTATAGCCCTTGAGGAAGAAGTAAAGGTCCTTTACTTTGATTGATGGCTAAATTGTTATTATTTTGTCTTGCTTAACTGTTGTTCTTTGTTTCTGCATTTTATTTCTCTGACTAAATTTGTTCTTTTGAATTTGGGCAAGGCCATGGAAGCTAAGGCTTTTCTACAAGTAAGAGGCAGGTAGAGGACATAGCCAGGGTCTGTTTCAGAAAGGCCTCACAGGGTCCTGCTCAGGTGCAGGTAAAGAGAGTCCACAGACTAAGATGCAGATGTGACACCTGTGAGAGAAGAAGGGGAATGAGGAAGTGGACAGGGAGAGTCTCAGCTGCAGCCAGGCAATGGGGAAGCCCTGAGCAAACCTCTCACTGGGAAACCCCAAATCAACAGGATTAGTCATCAAGGGAACCTGTGGTCTCAGGCAGCACTGGGAGCAGCCCAGAAGGTGACCTCAGTGTCTAGGGAGAGGGGAGATGTTTCTGCAGTTGGATTCTCCCTGCAGCAAGTTGTCTTGAAGAGGCTTATTTCCCTGGCTCCATAGAAGCCAAAGTGAGTGGTCCTGAGAAGGAAGTAGAAACCCTGATCCTCAGTCTAAGCTGTTCTCCTCTCTCCACATGGCACTGACTGAAACAGAAAGACAAGCATTTTAGCAGGCAGGCAAAGCCTGGTAAGGAGGCCGTGTGTTCTGGGATTTCCACCAAAAGCAATAACAGAAACCAGTAGCTAAATGACAGCCAAGGTCACATAATTCCATGGAGGTGCTGAGACGCCGTCATTCTTTGCTCAGCAGCCCTGCCTCCCTCCTCAAGCCCCGCACTCTCCTGAGCACTTCCCACTGTATCCAGGGTTTGGTCTGTCACTGTTTATACCCAGTGTGCATGGCTGCCTTTAGCCTAAATTTTCCTTTCAAAGTATCTTGAGATTTCTGTTTCTCTGGCGTAAGTATGACTTTCACAGCTGAAGTCAACAAACTGTACAAAAGCCAGCTCTTCTTGTGTCTGGTGGGGGTGGGGTGCTGAGGATGATGCCTTTGTAGGAATTCTGACCAAGGGTCTTGGGAAAGGCAACCGGAGGGCGTGGTGACAGTCACCTCTAAACCCTGAGTGGCCCATCACATATGCACAGGGTCACCAGGCATCTATAGGCCAAGTTGAAGAGCCTAGCTAATCCTCTGCATTTCCTTCCAGGTGACCTCATCCACTTGCCTCCATACCTTCGAATGGACTTCTTGTTGAATCGAAGTGGTCCAGGCACAAGCAGGGACCCAAGCTTAGGGCAGGCATGCTTGGAGCCCCAGAAAAGTCGGACCCTGAAACGCCCCCCAGTCCTTGAGCCCATCCCCATGGAGGCAGCCTCCTCCACGGCCTCCACGAGGGAGGGACAGCAGTGGCAGCAGGGGGCTGTGGCCACATTACCTCAGCGCGAGGGGGCAGAGCTGGGACAGGCAGCCAAGATGAGCAGCTCCCAGGAATCGCTGCTGGACTCACGGGGCCATTTGAAAGGCAACAATCCCTATGCCAAATCCTACACCCTGGTATAACCAACGGCATGACTGGACAGCGGTTGTAAATACGGTTTAACAAAGTCAATCAAAGCTACCTTTTTTTTACGGAATTCCAATATTTATAATGAAAGAAAATTGCCAAAATATATTAAAAAAAAGAGAGAGAGAAAATGCTGAAAAAAAACCACAGACAGTGCAAAGACTCTCCTGCTTTTTTTCTGTCTGAGTGTGAGATCCATCTGTCTGGGCATCTGATTTTTTGGGAAAGAAGTCCAGTTTTATGATCTTCACGGGCTATTGCATTTTTACTGATTTTCTACAAAGTGCATGGGGGACTCATTCAAACTTCTGACCGGAAGTTCTATCACACAAGATTCAAAAAAAAAAAAAAAACCAGGAAAAAAAATTAACCCTCTTTGTGAATTTAAAAGGAACCTTGATTTGGGGGCCAGGGAAATGTTAGTCATGTTTGCACATCTTTCTTTCCCATTAGAAACTGGGTCCCCGATTCGACCTTCTTCTGTTGTTACTTAGAATGAGTACCGTCAGTGAAGGGGTGGGGGGAATCAATTTGTTTTGGTTTTCTTTTTGGTTTATTTTTTAATTTAATGAGACACTCTTTGCATTTTGTCTAAGCGAAATAAAAAGGAAAGGTGGTCTGCCTTTATTTTGATGTCTGCTTCTCTCGTCTCCTACTGATCGCTAGATTCTCCTTCCTAGGGAGCCTTGAGTTTACAAACACCAGAGCTGGACCCAGAACCCAATTTAATAAACTACAGCAGATTGCAAGACTCTGATCTCTGCATGACAGTGGGGAAGAACACAGAAGATACAGTGAGTCTGAGTATTCATGAGGGGCTGGCCAGGTAATCTGAGCTCCCTCACATGCTCTGCTCCCTACCTTCCAATGATACTTGGCCCTCCAGTTTGGACCAGGGGTCAGCAAACTATGACCTGCAGGACAAATCCAGCCCACTGCTGTTTTTACAAATAGAGTTTTATTGGAAGACAATCATTCACACTGCTTGCATTTTTTTCTATGGATGTTTCATGCCATGATAGCAGAGTTGAGCAGTTACAACAGAGATGGTATGGCCTGCAAAGCTGGAACTGTTCACCATCTGACTGTTTATAGGAAAAGTTTGCAGACCCCTACTCTGAAGTCCCACTGTTGGCCCCAGCTCACTGAGGAAGGCATATTGGAGCAGGAGAGGGCCAACCCTCAGGGACCTGTCCTGTCACCACCATGACCAGTATCTAATTGTGCAGTAGAACATCTGAGCATCTGTTCCTCTAATTCCTCTGCACCCAGAGAAAACAAGTCCAAGAGTAAGTGATGCCCTGCTGAAATCTAACTTTCTTTTCCTTCCTCTCAGTTTAAATTATTTACCTCATGGTTCATCCTAACAGAACACATACTGTTAAATAGTATGAACCATTTTCTTCTTACAGTACACTTTAGAAAGAACCCCCAACACACACATTCCCCACTCCAGACTCTCTTAGGTCTCATGTCAGAGGTTAGGCATTGACCAGAAAACTTGGTCAAATGCTGGTTACTGCTCAGTTGCCCAGGTAGCAGACTGCACAAATACCTTCCCTCCCTTTATAGTCTCTACAGGCTCCCCTAAAGCCACCACCCTAGGCTGGTGCCAGCCATTGCCATCTGGGGACATGTTCAGGAATTTCTTTCCTGTTGTCCCTCCCTCTGTCCTTCCGTTCCTCCCTCCCTCCCTTCCTTCACTCCTTCTCTCCTTCTTTTCCATCATTCCTTCCTTCCACTTATATTCCAGGCAGGCCCATTTGCCTACATAGACTTGGAGACACTGAGCATCTGCAGAGCAGGTCAAGGACCATGCCAGGACCACCTGCTGGTCCTGATGTTAGGTGACTCCCTGGATGCGAATTGTTTTATTCTTGCTGTGGCTTCAGACTTTAATCCATGTTGACAGCTTATTGTTTGCATCCTCACAGAATCTCACAGACTGCTTTCTTTTATACAAAGAAACAAAATGTTACTTTCTGGGAAGGAAAAATTAAAGCTCTATCTTTCATCAACCTAAAACTTACTATATTCCCCCAAACTTAGAAATTTGCCTTTAAAAAAAATTTATCTCAAATTGTGGAAAAATAAAAAATTTCATACCACACATGTCTCTGGAATGGATTGTTTTCAATAATACTGCCTTGAAAATGCTCATTAAAATGAGTGGAAAGCGCTCATTAAAATTAGTTTGACACATAAGCACTGTATCAAAAAGTCCACCCTATCCCTCAGGTAAAGACTTTTTTTAAAAAAAATATTTATTGGTGTGTAGCTCTTTTACAATGCTCTGGTAATTTCTGCTGTACAGCAAAGTGAATCAGTTATATGTATACATACATCCCCTCTTTTTTGGATTTCCTTCCCTTTTAGGTCCCACAGAGCTTTGAATAGAGTGTGCTATACAGTAGGTTCTCATCAATTATCTATTTTATGTGTAGTAGTGTATCTGAGGCCTGGTATGAATATCTACGAAGAGATCCAGGTTAAAGGGGTCTCTGTGCATTGTCCATTACTGAGAGTAATGATCATTTTCCTCTGGACCTCTGCCCATCTCTAATCTGGTCTATAATGCCTTCCTGAGGTCATCTTTACTAGCCTAAAAATCTTAAACGTTAAGTCGTGTCTGACTCTTTATGACTCCGTGGACTGTAGCCCACCAGGCTCCTGGGATTCTCCAGGCAAGAATTCTGGATTAGGTTGCATTTCCTTCTCCAGGGGATCTTCCTGACCCAGGGATCAAACTCAGGTCCCCAGCACTGCAGGTAGATTCTTTACCACTGAGTCACCAGGGAAGCCCTCTATCCTCTCTATCCATCTCTTCATCATCTTTAACTGCCTCCATCATTTACTTATTTACCATGGTTACTGTTCATTACTCCTGTCTTGTCCCACTGGAGTATCAGCTCCGCAAGGGCAGAACTCTTTGTTCTGTTCATTGTGTCCCCAGTTCTTAAAACAGAAGAAGCTGGCCCATAGTAGGCATCCTATAAATATTTGTTAAATTGGAAAAAAATGATTGGGGTTTCATAAGCTCAGGGCTCCTCAGCTGTGACACAAAACCCCTGGGTGCGCAGGGTCCACCCCGCTGCTCTGTGTCACCCCATGGGCCTGGCAGGATTGGGGGAGGGATAGCAGTGGGACTGATGGGGACACGCACTCATGTCGACTTCCGGGTCATGAGGAACGTCACGCTGAGTGTCTTCTGGCATCCATGGAACCATGGAGGCCAGCTCATCACTTTTCAAGTATGGGGAAAGCTGAGCCTCTCTAGGGTTCTCAACACTAATCAGACCTGGACGGCACCACCCCCTCCTCCACTGTCTGGCAGGCCCCCTTACAGCTTAGACTTCTGGTTGTGATCCACTCACGAGTTTTTTTACAATTTGATGGTAATTTTTTTTTCTTTTCTCTTTTCAATCTCTCAGTTTAAAAAAAAAAAAACAAGAAAAGTTTGGGGAAAGCGACTTCAAGCCCATGGCAAAGGGTGCCTATTTCATCTCCCTAGGCAAGCCTGACAAAGCCAAAGCACTTTTTGTGTCCCCAAAACTTCAAACCAGCTGTAGGGAGGAAAGGCGATGTTTATACCCTCCGGCAACGCGCCTCCCCAGAGAGGGCTGTGCTCTGCCTACAACAGATAGCCCTTCCTCGAGAAGAAAACAATCAGGACGTGCATTCATGTGTGTTTCAGAGAAGATGCTCAGAAGGGGCCGGGGCCGGGGGCTGGACCACCGCCTGGGTGGGTACCAGATATGCCCAGGTATCATGATCAGAGCGAAAGCAGCATTTCCAACCACACTGTGTGTGTGTGCAGGGGTTCTTCTCACAAAGAGTTATTCAGTCTTTGCCTCAGTCTCTTATCTTCTGAGATTTCCCTAAGGGCCTAGTGTCTCCCAAACTAGAGGGGACCTGGTCTTGCGCCTCTATGGAAAAATACTTAGTCTATGAAAAAGATGCTTCCTGTTTCTAGATATGAAATAACAAGTGTCACATAAGGTTGTGACTGCTGAGCTGAAGAAGTGATGGCTCTCTGCTGATCCTGCATCCAGCCCTGAGGGAGGTGGAAAATGAGGACCCTTACCCTGAGCAAGAGTACAACCAGTGTGCTCACACTTGACACTGCACACATCAAACACACCCTGTATACCACACCAACAACCTCCAGCATCTGTCTCCTCATCCAAGGTGAGAGGTTGCTCAGCTGCTGTCCAGGAAGGTGACCTGGTGACAGTCCCAAGAGATGCTTGCTGCTCTTGCAAAGCCGAGGACAAGCCAGGTGAAGATGCATATGTCAGAACTGATTATATTTCAGTGAAGTGTTAGCCCAAAACTGTACCTTTTCTTCTGATGGCTTAGCCGCCTAATGAGAACTTTCCTGCCCCACAGAAACTCCTCATCTTCTCTTTTAAGCTCTTTCCTGATCTTCACCTTGGTGGATCTTAGAGGAAGACAGACATTCATCCCATTCATGGGGAAAGAGTTAACCCTCCCCATCAGGTTGCTGACCTTTCCTTTAGGAATAGGAATCTTTTGTATCAAGCTAAGACCATCTATGGGGTTGCACAGAGTCCGACATGACTGAAGCGACTTAGCAGCAGCAACAGCAAGAGTAATGAAGGCGCTTTCAACAAGGTCTCTGATAGCCCCCAGGAAGAGGACTTTCTTATGGCTTGAAGCCAACTGGAAATCTATCCAGAGTTCATCCATGTCAAAGACTGTTCTCAAGATATACTCATTTGCCAGCCTCATGTACCATTATGCCTGATATGGTAAACTGTGTATGTTTCATTATGTCAAATCATAAGAGGATTTAGGGTCAACAAGTCACTTGGTTTAACAGCAAGAACGCTGCCTTGACAGGTTTGTCTCTGACACTGACCCTTCTGGGAACTCACGGGGAGATTTTGTGCTTGACCATCTGGTAGACTTGATTGGACCAGAAGATCCCTCAGGCCCTTCTGGTTCGGCAACCAGGTAATCATTTCAATGTCAGCTTCATAGGTGAGCTCCTAAGAAGTGTGTGTGAGGGTGGGGGCTGCAGCTCAGGCACTTTTGTGTACCCTTTTCGAGGTATCAGAGAAAAACGGTTAATGTTTTTAAATGATGCTTATGAAGTGGATGTAGGTGTGCAGATGTGTCATAGAAGGTAAAAAAAGATCTCTAAGTGTCCACATTCCCAGATTGTTGTTGTTCAGTCTTGCCCAGCATCAGGGTCTTCACACCAGGTGGCCAAAGTAGTGGAGCTTCAGCTTCAGCATCAGTCCTTCCAATGAAGATTCAGGACTGATCTCCTTTAGGATGGACTGGTTGGATCTCCTTGCAGTCCAAGGGACTCTCAAGAGTCTTCTCCAGAGCTGCAGCTTGAAAGCCGTCAGTGCTTTGGCGCTCAGCCTTCTTTATGGCTCAACTCTCACATCCATACATGACTACTGGAAAACCCATAGCTTTGACAATATGCACCTTTGTTGGCAAAGTGATGTCTTTGCTTTTTAATACACTGTCTAGTTTTGTTGTTGAAGCCAGGTACAGGACAGATTTTAAACTTTTTAAATTCAGCTAATTATGTTTTGGGGCTTTATCTTCAGGGAAGAGGAAAGTGAAGAAACAATCCAGTTATTTGAAGGTTTCAAAGTCACAGAGACCTCACTGCATGCTGCATGAAATCTCACGTTCTGGCGTTGAAAAGACCAACCTTCCCTCAGGCCCTTCTAAATAAAAGCTTCTTCTGAGGTAGGCTCTTTCCAAACATCCAGATCAGCAGATCCCTAAGTCTGTGACTGTGACCTTTGTGAGAGTCAGTATTAAAGTGGCTTTTGTCGTCGTTGTCATCGTGGGGAAAAAGGCTGGCGGTCTGTCTTCGGTGAGCATGGCAGCAGCCACCCCACCCCCGGCCGCGGTCCTCCTCACTACCTGGACGGACAAGCACGTCACACCCCGCACCTGCAGATGCTTGAGCCGAGGCGGAGCGGCTGAGGTTCCTGTGAGGCCCGTAGCTCTGACGCCGACCCAGCTCTGCCTGGAGCGGTGAACCCTTCGGACTCCCCTCCGGACTCCAGCCCAGCCGGCAGGCAGACAACCAGGAAGCAGAGGCCATTGATGAGCTGCGGCTTCCTTCTCCTGTGTGCAGCCCAGACTCTTCACAAGCTCCTCGCCCCCTCACTCATATTGGGTTGACCAAAAAGTTCATTTGGGGTTTTTGGTGATATCTTAGGAAAACACCCAAATGAAGGTTTTTATCAACTCAATATTCCCTTTCATATTCATGTGTAAAAATTTTCAATTCTTTCCCATTGAGAAAAAGGCAATCTCTTCTGCCTCCACTTACTGTAGACACCGCCCCCTGCCCCTCCCCCTACCAAACGCACATCTTGAAGACGTGTGCTCGTGCTCCCTCATCACCTTTTCCTCCCTTGTCCTTTCCCCTGAAGCTGGGGAAAGCGCATAACTTTCCTGAATGGGCTGCTCTACTGGCACTGCATTTCCTACAAGCTCAGAGGTGACTGGAGGGATCGTAGCCAGTAGCTGACAAGGGCAAGGGCTCCCCCACCTCCACTCGGAGGAAAACCATTTATGTCCTAGAGCTAGGAGTTCGCAGATACTACACCCTGACTTTTTCCTCTCACCAAACATTTCTCTCCCCTTTCCTTTCTGCTTTCTTCTGAGAGTACTTTGATAAGTTATTTGCATATAAATTCACATCTCAAGTTCTATTTTTGGGGAGCCCTACCTAATGGAAACTCTTATTCTTCTTTCTACCACTTTGTTCTACTCCAAGTGCATAGGATGTATTAGATTTTCAATAAACATTTGACAATAAATATTTATTAAGAGTAGCTATAATTACAAATGATGATACTTCATTTCTTATTTTCCTTATTAAGAAATATCATTATCCTCCTTGTAAATTGTGTTAAGAACTCTCTGGAGACATGTTTATTGAAAATGGTCTAAATTTCTCAATGGATGGTACAAGTAAATCTTAGCCAAAAGTAAATGAGAATCTGTAAGATTAAATCTTCCTGAAATGCAAAATGCTTTTCTGCACTCTCAGGGGGCAAGAGCCCCCTCTGGGGGGTTTGCTTTGCAGCTGTTCATGAGCCAAAGGGGAGGAAAATGGGACCAGCATGAGAGCTCCCTGATACTGAGCCTGACACACAGCCAGTGGAGCTTGCTCTGGCGTGAGCCCTCTCTCCCAGACCCTCTTCAAGCTGAAAAACTTGCAGGATGCTGCTCAAGAAGGCACCCCAGTGAAGGATCTTTTCATCTAAATTGACAGGCTTGGGAAAGAGGTAAATCAGTCTGCTCTTTGAAGCCAAGAAGAGGAAAGTCATTTGGTTTCTTCAGTGCGGTTGAACTCAACTAGAAGCATCCAAATTTAGCACTGTCTTTGATGACAAAATCCTCTCCAGGTTTCTAAACTAATGAGGATTAACATTTGGACCAGCAGCAAGGGCTTTCGGAGACTGAAGAAGAGATATTTATAGGTCTCACAATACTTGTGGAACCTTTGACACCATTTCCTGAAATTTAAGTTTGGTTTCCTTTTAAGTCTGCTTTGTGACACCCCACTTTGTGGCTGATTCATCCTCCTAGCTCCCTGCTAAGAAGAGCCCAGTGTTTTTAACACCTGGGGCCAGAGACTGTTGACTTGAGCTGAGCACAGCATTTCAAAAAGAGAGTTGGGGGGAAAAAGGCATTTCACAGAAAGTTAATATGAGTTAGTCTTTGGACCAAAAATAATAAACATGAGAGAAGATGTTTCATTAAAACCTATCTCATTGTGTAAATAGAAACCACTGGTTACCCTGAACACACACCATACCTGCATCTTTTCATCAAGTAGGTAATCTTGGGACCTAACAGAATGGCTCACAAGGGGATTACTGGCTTTTCTTCAGTCATTCCAAAGATTTTTTGCAGTGACTTACCCAGGTACATTCATTCTGCAGGAAAATTGAATCAAAGTGGCCAACACTGTGAAAACTAGGGATTTCCCTGGCATTCCAGTGGTCAAAACTTTACCTTCCAGTGCAGGGAACACTGGCTTGATCCCTGGTCAGGGAACTAAGATCCCACATGCTGCAGAGCAACAAAATCTGTGGATCACAACTACTGAGCCTGCACACCACAACTATAGAGTCTGCACAGCACAACAAAATAGCCACATGATGCAATGAAGATCCTGCAATCCACAACTAAAGACCCAATGCAGCCTAATAAATAAATAATTTTTTTAAATTATTTTTAAGAAAGAGTGTGAAATTTGGAGTCAGATTACTAGGTTCCTATCTAGACTGTTCCATGGATAAGCTTGTAACTTTGGGCCCCTGTGAACAATGGGCTGACTCCAGGGAACAGTTAGCCCTCTGTCTTACATGAAACAAGACCTGCTGGCAACCTGGGCAAACTTGGAAGTGGGTTCTTCTCCAGCTAAGTGTTCAGATGAGACCTCAGCCCCATTCAACAGCTTTGCTGCAGCTTCATGAGATCCCAAAGCAGAGAACTCAGCAACGCCATACCCAAACGCCTGACCCACCAAAACTGTGAGATCATGAACACATATTGTTCTCAGCAGCTAAGCTGGGGTCACAGGTTATGCAGTATTGGGTAACTCATACATATTTTAAGAATCCTCAGATGCATAAAGATGTGGCTATTCTATCTCTCCATAACTGAACACAGCCTTCATTTCAATTAACAAACAAAAATAAAAATACAATTCAGGAAATGGATCCCTTCCATTTCCTGGTAGATGTGTTCAGTTCAGTTCAGTTCAGTTGCTCAGTCGTGTCCGACTCTTTGAGACCCCATGAACTGCACCATGTCAGGCCTCCCTGTCCATCAACAGCTCCCAGAGCCTACTCAAACTCATGTCCATTGAGTCGGTGATGCCATTCAACTATCTCATCCTCTGTTGTCCCCTTCTCTTTCTGCCCTCAATCTTTCCCAGCACTAGGGTCTTTTCAAATGAGTCAGCTCTTCACATAAAGTGGCCAAAATATTGGAGTTTCAGCTTCAACATCAGTCTTTCCAATGAACACCTAGGACTGATCTCCTTTAGAATGTCCAAGGGACTCGCAAGAGTCTTCTCCAATACCACAGTTCAAAAGCATCAGTTCTTTGGTGCTCAGCTTTTTTTATAGTCCAACTCTCACATTCAAACATAACTACTGGAAAAACCATAGCCTTGACTAGATGTACCTTTGTTAGCAATGTCTCTGCTTTTTAATATGCTATCTAGCTTGATCATACTTTCCTTCCAAGGAGTAAGCGTCTTTAATTTCATGGCTGCAATCACCATCTGCAGTGATTTGGGAGCCCCCCAAAATAAAGTCTGACAATGTTTCCACTGTTCCCCCATCTGTTTGCCATGAAGTGATGGGACCAGATGCCATGACCTTAGTTTTTTGAATGTTGAGCTTTAAGCCAACGTTTTCACTCTCCTCTTTCACTTTCAGCAAGAGGCTCTTTACTTCTTCACTTTCTGCCATAAGAGTGGCGTCATCTGCCTATCTGAGGTTATTTCTCCCGGATATGTTGATTCCAGCTTCTGCTTCTTCCAGCCCAGCATTTCTTATGATGTACTCTGCACATAAGTTAAATAAGCAGGGTGACAATATACAGACTCGGCGTACTCCTTTTCCTGTTTGGAACCAGCCTATTGTTCCATGTCCAGTTTGAATTGTTGCTTCATGGCCTGCTTACAGGTTTCTCAAGAGGCAGGTCAGGTGGTCTGGTATTCCCATCTCTTTAAGAATTTTCCACAGTTTACTGTGATCCACACAGTCAAAGGCTTTGGCATAAAACAGAAATAAATGTTTTTATGGAACTCTCTTGCTTTTTTGATGATCAAGCGGATGTTGGCAATTTATTCTCTGGTTCCACTGCCTTTTCTAAAACCAGCTTGAACATCTGGAAATTCACAGTTCACATACTGTTGAAGCCTGGCTTGGAGAACTTTGAGCATTACTTTACTAACATGTGAGATGAGTGCAATTGTGCAGTAATTTGAGCGTTCTTTGGCATTGCCTTTCCTTGGGATTGGAATGAAAACTTACCTTTTCCAGTCCGATGGCCACTGCTGAGTTTTCCAAATTTGCTGGCATATTGAGTGCAGCATTTTCACAGCATCATCTTTTAGGATTTGAAATAGCTCAACTGGAATTCCATCACCTCCACTAGCTTTGTTCATAGTGATGCTTCCTAAGGCACACTTGACTTCACATTCCAGGATGTCTGGCCCTAGGTGAGTGATCACACCATCATGATTATCTGGGTCATGAAGATCTTTTTTATACTGTTCTTCTGTGTATTCTTGCCACCTCTTCTTAATATCGTCTGCTTCTGTTAGGTCCATATCATTTCTGTCCTTTATTGAGCCTATCTTTACATGAAATGTTCCCTTGGTATCTCTAATTTTCTT
This sequence comes from Antilocapra americana, assembly GCA_007570785.1. NCBI lineage: Eukaryota > Metazoa > Chordata > Mammalia > Artiodactyla > Antilocapridae > Antilocapra > Antilocapra americana. Next base: position 6,431,625 of record ML664152.1, read on the forward strand.
GAAGAGATCTCTAGACTTTCCCATTCTATTGTTTTCCTCTATTTCTTTGCATTGATCACTGAGGAAGGCTTTCTTATCTCTCCTTGCTATTCTTTGGAACTCTGCATTCAAATGGGTGTATCTTTCCTTTTTTCCTTTGCTTTTCACTTCTCTTCTTTTCACAGCTATTTGTAAGGCCTCCTTAGACAGTCATTTTGCTTTTTTTTTTTTTTTTGCATTTCTTTTTCTTAGGGATGGCCTTGATCCCTGTCTCCTGTACAATGTCATGAACATCCATCCATAGGCACTCTGTCTATCAGATCTTCTCCCTTAAATCTATTTCTCACTTCCACTGTATAATCATAAGCAATTTGATTTAGGTCATACCTGAATGATTTAGTGGTTTTCCCCCACTTTATTCAATTTAAGTCTAAATTTGGCAATAAGGAGTTCATGATGTAAGCTACAGTCCACTCCCAGTCTTGTTTTTGCTGACTGTATAGAGCTCCTCCATCTTTGGCTGCAAAGAATATAATCAATCTGATTTCAGTGTTGACCATCTGGTGATGTCCATGTGTAGTGTCTTCTCTTGTGTTGTTGGAAGCAGGTGTTTGCTATGACCAGTACATTCTCTTGGCAAAAGTCTATTAGCCTTTGCCCTGCTTCATTCTGTACTCCAAGGCCAAATTTGCCTGTTACTCCAGGTGTTTCCTGACTGCTTACTTTCACATTCCAGTCCCCTATAATAAAAAGGACATCTTTTTTGGGTGTTAGTTCTAAAAGGTCCTGTAGGTCTTCATAGAACTATTCAACTTCAGCTTCTTCAGCATTACTGGTCAGAGCATAGACTTGGATTACCGTGATATTGAATGGTTTGCCTTGGAAACAAACAGAGATCATTCTGTCATTTTTGAGATTGCATCCAAGTACTGCATTTCAGACTCTTCTGTTGACTGTGATGGCTACTGCATTTCTTCTAAGGGATTCCTGCCCACAGTAGTAGATATAATGGTCATCTGAGTTAAATTCACCCATCCCAGTCCATTTTAGTTCGCTGATTCCTAGAATGTCTGCGTTCACTCTTGCCATCTCCTGTTCGACCACTTCCTACATGTCCCAGGGGCAGTGAGTGGCAGAGAGGAGCTACCCCACATCCAAGGTCAGGAGCAGTGGCTGTGCTTTGCTGGAGCAGCTGTGACGAGAGAACCATGTCCAAGGTAAGAGAAACTCAAGTAAAACAGTAGGCACTGAGAGAGGACATCAGAAGGCAGACACACTGAAAACCACAGTCACAGAAAACTAACCAATCTAATCACATGGACACAGACTTGTCTAACTCAATGAAATTAAGCCATGCTGTGTGCAGCCACTCAAGACAGACGGGTCATGGTGGAGAGGTCTGACAGAATGTGGTCCACTGGAGAAGGGAATGGCAAACCACTTCAGTATTCTTGCCTTGAGAACCCCATGAACACTATGAAAAGGCAAAAAGATAGGACTCTAAAAGATGAACTCCCCAGGTCAGTTAGTGCCCAATATGCTACTAGAGATCAGTGGAGAAATAACTTCAAAAAGAATGAAAGGATGGAGCCAAAGCAAAAACAACACCCAGTTGTGGATGTAACTGCTGATAGAAGCAAGGTCTGATGCTGTAAAGAGCAATATTGCATAGGAGTCTGGAATGTTAGGTCCATGTTGGGTGTATTTATCTAAATGGAGGCCTCCCTCCTGCCCTTCCCTTCTTCCTGTCTTGATAACAATCGAAATTCTGGGAGAGAGTGTGTTCCTAGGAACACACACATGGTTCAGGACAAGCTTCCTGGAGTGAGGGCCGGCCTCCAGCCACTGCTGAAACCTTTATAGGCTTTGAGTATTTCATACTCACAGTCATGGCTAAGGTCTGTGGTCCTGCCATGGTGGCTATGCCCCCCTGTCATTAACTCCTGGGCACTCTGGTCCCCTTCGAGGGACCTGGAGATTACCTTGGAACAACCTCCATCAACTTTAGGTCATCAGCTACCACAGGGCCATCTGCTCTGGCCCCATCATAAGAAGCGTGCTATGTTCCTGGACCATGTTTATAGGGTTCCTCAAACTTCTGCATGACTCTTGACTCTTTAGAGTTGAGGATCCAGTCCCCTACCAACACTTCTGTTCTAACCTCATTGCTTCCAAAGCACCTTGCTTGTTGAGCCCTTCTTTCCCTTTGTAAGTATTGAAAAGCTGCCCTTACATTATATTCTGTGTCTTCTCCAGAGCTCTGGCTTATTTTACACTCTTTATACTCAGCCCTCTAAGCTTTCTCACCAAAACTCACAAATCCCTTTGTCCCTCGACAAAGCCCAGCTCTTGTATATCAAACACCCCTTGGTTTTTGGACTGTTATCTTTACAGAGGCTTTCAAAAGCCAGTTTTGGAGCTCAAAGCCAAGAATAAGGTCTTTGTTCTAGGCATTATGATCCCATCCCTTGAGATCTGGGAGACAGAAAGCTGCCTGGGAAGCTGGGAGGCAATTAATTGAAAATATAAAGATGATCATTTGCTACACTGACTGGAATAACAGGCTATGAGGATATAGTGAGTGGATTATGTTCCCTCCAAAAATATGTTGAAGTCCAACCCTGGTACCTATTAATGTGACCTTATTTCAAAACAGACTTTTTTCTACTTCAATCAAATTAAGATGAAGCCCTATTCAATTCAGGTGGCTGTGCCTCAACTTGATTGGCATCCTTACAAGAAAAAAGACGTACACATTGGACAAACAGCCATGAGGTGTGGGAAATAGATTGGGGTGGTGGATCTACAAGCCAAGGAATGCCAAGGATTATCAGCATCCTCAGAAACTAGGAAAAGACAAAGAGAGATTCTCTCCTGGAGCCTTTGGAGGGAGCATAGCCCTAGTGACACTTGTTTTCAAACTTCTGACCTTTAGAACTATGGGAGGATAAATTCCTGTTGTTTGAAGCCACTCACTTGACGTAACTTGTTGTGGTAGCCTTAGGACACTAATGCAGACAGCTACACAGGGACTGGTTACCACCATGAAATGATGCCCACTTCACCTTTCTTCCAAAATCCATGAACACATCAGTTATTATCGTTCATAGACAAGTGGGTAAACACCCATCCAGTCTTGATTTAAGCAAGAAAGAAATTTCATTGACTCAAGCAGAAATTCAAGGACTAGATCTCTTTAGCTTCAAGAGTGGCTGGATCCAGGAGCCCAGTGTTACTGTCACCCTGCAGCTTCCTCTCCTTTCCTCTTGCACTTCATCCTTCCAAACTCAATCTTCCACGTGGGCTATTTATGCTCCCCTTTGTTACTTCTTTGATACTGCTTCCCAACAAGCATCCTTCCTCTTTCACTGTTCAGCCAATCAACCACATAATTTTCATCCTGAAATCTCATTTAGTTGAAGTAGTTTTGCACAGTGATTAGGAACACAAATTCTTGGCAGTTCTGCCTCTTTAGCTCTCTGTTCTTGAGCAAGTTATCGCTCTCTCTGTACCTTATTTGTAAAATGTAGATAACAAAAGTACCTTATAATGTCACTTCGAAAATCAAGTTGAAAAACATTTAGTAAGCACAATTCAGTTAGTTAATATGCACTAAAGGTGGTGATCAGGGCCTGACACTCAGTAAGTGCTGTGTTTTTGCCCCTATCTGTAGAAGCAGTAGCATATTATGCAAAGTCCCTTTAAATTAATAGTGAAACAGTTCAAAGCAAGCCTATGACATAGAGTTACCATCCCCAGAAGTTATACAAAATGAAGAAAGAAAAGCTCAGAGCAGTTTAGTATCTTGTCCAAGATCACCAAGTTAACAATGAGTGTAGCCAAGATTTCAAAAGTAGGATTTGCATTTCCAAGTGTAGAGATTTGTCACTATGTGTCACATCTCTTTCTTTACTTTGGTTTTTCTCCTCTGCAACCAAAATACTCACATCTCCCTTGTCATAAGAATGTTCTCCCCTCCACACTGCTGGGAGCTGAGTGTCCCCTGCAAACCCCAAAGTGCCCATCATCTGCCTTCACTTGTCTTTACTAGGATCTCATAGAAGTAAAAGGCTGACATTCAATACTTCCATAGTTCCAACCCTCGCTTACATCATTACCGTTTACTATCTTGTTCTCTTTCTGGTATCCTCCCCAAAATGCTCTCTTGAAAGTCAGTCAACTGTCAAATGGAATGGCCTTCCTAAAGTACAGCCTTCCTGACCACTCTGTAGAAGGGGGCCCATTATCTATCTGTACTCCCTATGAGTTAACCCATCCTCCTGACTCCCCCAGTGTCTAGGTCTATGCAAGCTGCCATAACAAAACATCACAGACTGGGGTCTTAAACAACAGTTCTCATGGTTCTGGGGTCTCCCCTGGAGGCTCAGTTATCAAAGAATCTGCCTGCAACACAAGAGACCCAGATTTCATCCCTGGGTCAAGAAGGTCCCCTGGAGGAGGGCATGGCAACCTGCTCCAATATTCTTGCCTGGAAAACCCCATGGACAGAGGAGTCTGGAGGGCTACAGTGCATGGGGTCACAAAAATTGGACACAGTGACTAAACCATCACCAGTTCAAGGTCCCATAGTTTCAGTTCTTGACAAGGCCTCTTTTCTGGGCTTGTGGACGGCAGCCGTCTTGCTGTGTCCTCACACAGCCTTTCCTGGAGGCTGGTTTCTCTTTCTTCCCTTTCCCAGTTCCCTTTCCCTCCTCCTCCTCCCCCTCTTCTTCTCCTTATCCTTCTCTTTCTTCTTTTTCTTCTCCAACAGTGCTAACCCATCAGGGGGCTCCCCTCTTATGACCTCATGTAAACCTAATTATCTCCCAAAAGCCCCACCTCCAAATACCATCCTATTGGGAGTGAAGGTTTCAACATATGGCTGTGGGGGGACAGGGGCATTCAGTCCATAAGGCTAGACTCTCCACTGCTCTCATCTGCCATCTGGGATCCTGAAGGGTTGTGTGGCGTGCGCGTCCTCTGTCCCTCACCAGCCCACGGCTTCTCCAGTTAGAAGCAGAGGCTGCCATTTCTCCAAAGCCATCAGGTCAATTGGAAAGAAATAAGAAAGATGTCACGTTCTTAATATCCCAGGGTTTTCTTTTTCCTTTTTTAAGCCATAGCCCAAAGGAAAGATAATAAGATTTTTAAAATACTTGCCTCTCCTAAGAGGGGAAAATACTCTTTTTAGACCAGAAGAGAAAGGGATAAAGGAAAAGAATTCAGTGCACTCAAGGTCTCTGAGAACAAGCCAGGGACCCAGCACAGTACAAACCCTGAGAGGAGGAGACAAGGAAATCTCTGATAGGATTGAGGACTCAAAAGTCAAGGAGACCCGGGGCCTCTGGACATCAGGACAGGTGGGAGCAAGCACCTGCATAGGATACTGAAGCCAAGGGCACAAGGCAGGCTCACAGAGAGCTCCACCAGTGATAGCACACAGAGGATCAGATGCAGCAGCAGGCAGTGTGGAGGAGGGGTCCTTGTCCAAGGGCAGAGCCCAGGTCCCAATAGCCCATGCAGCTGCAAAGGAGTCCACCATCTACTGATGCCCAATTCCCCCACCCCCACTGCCAGATCACCACTATGCTAGTCTCTAGAGTGATATGTTTCCTTCTGAAAAGAAGGGGCATAGGAAAGGGGGTGGGCATAGGAAAGGGGGCAGACCATAGGACCTGCTAGAACATGGATGCCTCATTGCCTTGAAAGGGTGGGTCAGTCTCCTGGCACCAGATGCTGGTCCCATGGGATGACACACCCACTCACAGCCCCTGGAGGAGAGGGCACACCGGCTAGGCAGGGCCTCATGGGGGTTACACTGGGGGACAGAGCAAACACCCAGGACTGTGGGAGGGGGCTTTGGGGCATCAGGAGGGGGCATTCCATTGGGAGACTGAGGTCAGCCTGTTTGAATAATTCTGCAGACTTGTAGAGGCCTGGTCCTCATAATGGGTCAGTGGTTTGGCCAGGGAACTTAATCAGTAGAAGTATGGGGAGAGGAACTTGCAAGTGGGCCATCAGAGGCCTGCCTGTGTCTCCCAGGTGTGGGGACACACGTCATTTAGGCCTTACACCAACCTTGGGCACCTCTGAGCCTCAGATTTTAGTGACAGGCATGGAGGTGTCTTGCCTGAGACTCTGGCATCTTTGTCATGAAGCTAAGCCTGCTCTGCCCAGGCAGAGTCAGAGGGACAGAGCCTGCCCTCAGGGAGCACCACCCAGCCGTGCCCCTCAGCTTAGCCAGTGATGAGAACAATGAGCAGAGCAGCGATGGAACCTGGACCCTGGGCACTGACCACCTGAGGGCTGAAGGACCACGACTGCTGCTTCTCCATCACCTCCAAAGTGTTAGTCACTCAGCTGTGTCCACCTCTTAGTGATCCCATGGACTGTAGCCCATGAGACTCCTCTGTCCTTAGGATTCTTCAAATGAGAATTCTTGAGTAGGTAGCCATTCTCTTCTCCAGGGGATCTTCTCAACCCGAAGATTGAACCCATGTCTCCTGCATTGCAGGCAGATTCTTTACCATCTGAGCCACCAAAACTTCCTGCAAATGCCCTGTGGCCCACTGTACCCAACTCTGTGCAGGGAGAGGAATTCTGGGAAATGTAGTTCCAGCTTGGCCAAATCCAGTGTTGAAGCCACCACAGGATCCCTGATTCCTGCCAGGCCCAGAGCAAATTCCATATCCTTCTCAGGGACGGCTTTTCTGACTATCTCAGCTAAAAGTGGCCTGTTTATCCTCTGAACTTCCAAACACCCTCCCCTTCTCTAATAGCGCCGCTCATTTTGTGCTAGATAACTAGTTATGATTACCTACTAGTCTCCTAATAGTGATAATTAAGCCACTGTTTGTCAAGCCTCATCCTCTGTCACTAAGAGCCCAGAAATCAAGGATGAGCATCTTTATTTCCAGGTGAAGAACCAGGACTCAAGAAGAGTGAGAAACTCACCTGCGCTGGGATGAGAGGAAGTAGCCACGATGCTGAGAATCAAATCCAGTCTGGTTGGTTCTGCTCCATCTCCTCACCCAGCTCTCAGCCACCTGAGGAGTGGGACTGTGCTTTATCTGAAAAAATTTCATGGCAACTAGTTCTGTAGCTTGGACAGTACAGGAACACCCTTTGGATCCATGCAAATCATTTTCCCAGGTGTGGAACAAAGGGCCCGCTTTTATAGGGACAAGAACTGCAGTCACCAAATTCTCACATCACCATGCAGGCATTATTACTGATGATCCCTCCCTATTTACACAGCCGAAGGCTATTCTTAGGGCACTTCCCATGGGTCAGTGTCTGGCCCCCTGACTAAGCCTCAGGCTCCCTCACGCTGTTTTGTGCACACAGTCCCTCGTTGGTTATGCTTATATTTTAGGAGGAAATAGACTTGCAGGCAATCATTGACCAAGACCAGCGATTATAAGCATTCAGTTCAATTCAGTTGCTCAGTCATGTCTGACTCTTTGTGACCCCATGGACTGTAGCATGCCAGGCTTCTCTGTCCATCACCAACTCCCAGAGCTTGCTCAAACTCATATCTATCCAGTCAGTGATGCCATCTAACCATCTCATCTTCTGTCATCCCCTCCTCCTGCCTTCAATCTTTCCCAGTATCAGGGTATTTTCCAATAAGCCAGTTCTTTGCCCCAGGTGGCCAAAGTATTGGAGTTTCAGCTTCAGCATCAGTCCTTCCAATGAATATTCAGGGTTGATTCCCTTTATGATTATAGGCATAGAAGGTGAGGTTTCAGTCAGCTAGAATTCCCCATTTTCTGTTGATGGGTGGGGTTGAGTTCCCTGAGGCCAAATTATGGTAGGTGTAATGAAGACAATGGCAACCTCCTTCAAAAGGATTTGTGCATGCACTGTTGTATTCAATGCCCCTGACTGCAGCAGGCCACTGTTGACTCACGCCTCTGCAAGAGACTCCTGGACACTCACAGGCAAGTCTGGTTCAGTCTCTTGTCAGGACACTTTTTCTTTCTCCTGGGTGCTGGTGCACACAAGGTTTTGTTTGTGCCCTCCAAGAGTCTGTTCCCCAGTCCTATGGAAGTTCTGTAATCAAATCCCACTGGCCTCCAAAATCAAATTCCCTAGGAGTTCTTAGTCCCTTTGCCAGATCTCCAGGTTGGGAAATCTGCTGGGAAAGTCCTAGAACTTTCTTAACAGTGAGAGAATTTCTTTTGCTATAATTGTTCTGCAGTTTCTGGGTTGTCTGCTCCAGGGCTCTATGGTGGGGTTAATGGTGACCTCCTCCAAGAGAACTTATGTCACATGCTGGATGACCCAGGTCTGCTGCAGTCAGAGCTCCTGCCCTCACAGAAGGCCACTGCTGACCCAAGCCCCTGCAGGAGACACTCAAACAAATAAAAGCAGGTCTGACTCAGTCTCTGTGGGTTCTCTGGGTACTGGAGTACACAAGATTTTGTTTGAACCCTCCGAGCATCTCTGGCAGGTATGGGGTTTGATTCTAAACACGATTTCTCACCTCCTACTGTCTTGCTGGGTCATCTCCTTTGCTCTTGGACATGGGGGATCTTTTTTGGTGGGATCCAACATGATCCTGTCAGTTGTTCAGCAACAAGTTGCAATTTTGGAGTCCTCACAGGAGAAGATGGGTGCATGTCCTTCTGCTCCTGATCTCGAGTAGCCCTGCCCATCAGATCTAGACCCAGTTTCACCCAAAGTCAGTCTATCACATCAGGAAGCTTCCATAGGCCTCTTATCCTGATCCATCAGAGGGCAGAGAGAATGAAAACCATGATCACAGAAAACTAACCAAACTGATCACATTGACCACAACCTTGTCTAACTCAATGAAACTATGAGCCATGCCATGTAGGGCCACCCAAGATGGATGGGTCATAGTGCAAGGTTCTGACAAAAACATGGTCCACTGGAGAAGGGAATGGCAAACCACTTCAGTATTCTTTCCTTGAGAACCCCATGAACAGTATGAAAAGGCAAAAAGATAGGACACTGAAAGATGAACTCCCCAGGTTGGTAGATGCCCAATATGCTACTGGAGAAGAGTGGAGAAATAACTCCAGAAAGAATGAAGAGGCAGAGCCAAAAAAAAAAAAAAAAAACAATGCCCAGGCATATATGTGACTGACAATGGAAGTCTGATGCTGTAAAGAAAAATAGGAACCTGGAATGTTAGGTCCATGAATCAAGGTAGATTGGAAGTGGTCAACAAGAGATGGCAAGAGTGAGCATTGACATTTTAGGAATTAGTGAGCTAAAATGGACTGGAATGGGCAAATTTAATTCAGATGAACATTATATCTACTACTGTGGGCAAGAATCTCATAGAAGAAATGGAGCAGCCCTCATAGTAGACAAAAGAGTCTGAAATGCAGTACTTGGGTGCAATCTCAAAAACAACAAAATGATCTCCTTTCATTTCCAAAGCAAACCATTCAATACCACAGTAATCCAAGCGTATGGCCCAACCTCTAATGCTGAAGAAGCTGAATGGTTCTATGAAGACCTATAAGATCTTCTAGAACTAACACAAAAAAGATGTCCTTTTCATCATACGGCACTGGAATGCAAAAATAAGAAGTCAAGAGATACCTAGAGTAACAGAGAAGTTTGGCCTTGGAATACAAAATGAAGCAGGGCAAAGGGTAACAGAGTTTTGCCAAGAGAATGCACTGGTCATAGCAGACACCCTCCTCCAACAACACAAGAGATGGCTCTACACATGGACATCACCAGATGTTCAATACCAAAATCAGATTATAAACAGCCTTTGCAGCCAAAGATGGAGAAGCTCTATACAGTCAGCAAAAAAAAAGACTGGGAGCTGGCTGTAGCTCAGATCATGAACTCCTTATTGCTAAATTCAGACTGAAATTGTAGAAAGTAGGGAAAACCACTAGACCATTCAAGTATGACCTAAATCAAATCCCTTATGATTATACAGTGCAAATGACAAATAAATACCACACAATTGCACTCATCTCACATGCTAGCAAAACAATGCTCAAAATTCTCCAAACCAGGCTTCAATAGTACATGAATGAAGAACTTCCAGATGTTCGAGCTGGATTTAGAAAAGGTAGAAGAACCAGAGATCAAATTTCCAGCATCTGTTGGATCATTGACAAAGCAAGAGAGTTCCAAAAATATACTTCTGATTTATTGACTATGGCAAAGCCTTTGACTGTGTGGATCACAACAAACTGTGGAAAATTCTTCAAGAAAAGGGAGTACCAAATCACCTTACCTGCCTCCGGAGAAATCTGTATGCAGGCCAAGAAGCAACAGTTAGGACTGGACATGGAACAACGGACTGGTTCCAAATTGGAAAAGGAGTATGTCAAGGCTGTATATTGTCACCCTGCTTATTTAACTTCTATGCAGAGTACGTCAGGTGAAATGCTGGGCTGGATGAAGCACAAACTGGAATCAAGATTGCTGGGAGAAATATCAATAACCTCAGATATGCAGATGATACCACCCTTATGGCAAAAACTGAAGAATAACTAAAGAGCCTCTTGATGAAAGTGAAAAAGGAGAGTGAAAAAGTTGGCTTAAAACTAAACATTTGATAAACTAAGGTCATGGCTTCCGGTCCCATCACTTCATGGCAAATAGATGGAGAAACAATGTAAACAATGAAAGACTTTATTTGGGGGGCTACAGAATCACTACAATTGATGACTGCAGCCACGAAATTAAAAGATGCTTGCTACTTGGAAGAAAAGCTATGACCAACCTAGACAGCATGTTAAAAAGCAGAGACATTACTTTGCCAACTAAGGTCAGTCTAGTCAAATTTAATGGCTTTTCTGGTAATCATGTATGGATGTGAGAGTTAGACTCTAAAGAAAGCTGAGCACTGAAGAATTGATGCTTTTGAACTGTGGTGTTGGAGAAGACTCTTGAGAGTCCCTTGAACTGCAAGGAGATCCTAAAGGACCAGTCAGTCCTAAAGGAAGCCAGTCCTGAATATTCACTGGAAAGACTGAGCTGAAATTCCAATACTTTGGCCACCTGGTGCAAAGAACTGACTCTTTGGAGAAGGCCCTGATGCTGGGAAAGATTGAAGGCAGGAGGAGACGGGGATGACAAAAGATGAAATGATTGGATGGCATCACAGGCTCAATGGACATGAGTTTGAGCAAGCTCTGGGAGTTGGTTATGGACAGGGAAGCCTGGCGTGCTGCAGTCCATGGGGTCACAAAAAGTTGGACAAGACTCAGGGGCTGAACTAAACTGAGAATTCCCCATATCCCTCCCAGGGCTGCTCTGGCTCCTAATATCCTTCACAGATCTTAGGAGCAATGTGCTTAGACACTACACTGTGTTCTACTCTTTGTGATGCTATGGACTGTAGCCCACCAGGCTCCTCCATCCATGGGATTCTCCAGACAAGAATACTGGAGTGGGTTGCCATTCCCTTCTCTATGGATGTTCCTGACCCAGGGATCAAACCCATGTCTCCTGCATTGCAGGCGGGTTCTTTACCACTGAGCCACCAGAGAAGTCCAATACGAAAGATATCCTTGCCAATTTAATTGAGGAAGGAATAGATGATGAAAGGTTTCCCAGAACCTGGGCTGATGAGGTCTGGAAATGCCTACCTTCCTTGCATTGGAGGGTGTATGGCTGTTTGCAGTACCAGCTCCCTGCTGCAGGAAAGGCTGTACCCAGGCACATCCCTGGGAGTCAATAAAGCCTTTGTTGATGTTGTTATCTTCCTGAAAGATTTATTATAAGAAAGAAAATAAATCTGATGCTGTAAACAATTTCAAAACTCTTCTATGAAGAGAAAAATTCTCTCACAGTAGTAAGCAATGGCTATTTTTAATTAAAGTTTCACTGTTAATGTTTTATGACCTTCAAGTAAGTATTCAAATTGATATTTTCATCTGAAGAATCCTTTTGAGTTGGGGCCCAAGTCAGAAATTTGTGGAAGACTTAGACTTGTTTTGCCCAAGTATTTCCTGGTTAATGGAGATTTTTTTGTGTGTCTTTAAATTTTTTCCCCTTTTTTTCCTTGGTCTGGGTTTGATTAAGCTCTCTCCAAGGCTGGCATGCCCACTGCTACTTCTTCTAAACACTCAGGACTCCTGGTCTTCCATTTTCAAGGTTCCACTGTCACTCCCCACACAGGCTCCATTGCAGAGGTGGAGCTCATGGCATTATGGGTGCCATGAGAAGTCACAGGGCTGTTACATCACCCTGTTCCTTCGTACAGACTCAAGTGAAGAGTCAGTCTACATCCACAGGTGTCAACAAGGATAACTTTATGGAAACCTTATGAAATACTCTCAGAAAAAAAAGAGTAATAATAAAAAGAATCAAATTAATGGTACATGTGAAAATATTGCATGTACCAATGTCAGAGTTTTCTTTTTAAATCGTCATCATCAATATTTTGAAATGCACGTTAATATTGTTGTTGTTCAGTTGATAAGTTGCTTCCAGCTCTTTGAAAAACCATAAATTGCAGCATGCCAGGCTTGCCTGTCCTTCACTATCTCCCCGAGATTGCTTAAACTCATGTCCATTGAGCCAGTGGTGCCATGCAACTGTCTCATCCTCTGTCACCCCCTTCTCCCTCTATCCTCAATCTTTCCCATCATCAAGGTCTTTTCCAATGATTCAACTCTCATATAAGATGGCCAAAGTATTGGAGTCTCAGCATCAGTCCTTCCAGTGAGTATTCAGGACTGATTTCCTTTAGGATTGACTGATTCGATCTTCTTGCAGTCCAAGAGACTTTCAAGAGTCTTCTCCAGCACCACAGTTTGAAAACATCAATTCTTGGACATTCAAGCCTTCTTCATAGTCCAGTTCTCATATCTGTACATGACTACTGGATAAGCCATAGCTTTGACTATACAGACCTTTGTCAGCAAAGTATGTCTCTACTTTTTAATAAGCTGTCTAGGTTTGTCAGCTTTTCTTCTAAGGAGCAAGTATCTTTTAATTTCACTGCTACAGTCACCATCCACAGTGATTTTGGAGTCCAAGAAAAAAGTCTGTCACTGTTTCCATTGTTTCCTTCATCTATTTGTCATGAAGTTATGGTACCAGATGCCATGATCTTCATTTTTTGAATGTTGAGTTTTAAGCCAGCTTTTCCACTCTCCTCTTTAACCTTCATCAAAAATTCTTTAGTTCCTCTTTGCTTTCTGCTATTAAAATGGTATCATCTGCATGACTGAGGTTGTATGATTGAGCAACAAAATTTGGAGGTTTGTTGTACAAGTCACCATAAGTGACTTAATTGCATACGTGACTTAATTGCATAATTGCATAAGTGACTTTGTTGCAAAACCACAAAACAGTTAACAGCTGACCTTGTCCTCCAGCCAACTCTGGGCATTACAGGCTGGAGACTTTTGATAACTTAGGGCACACATCCCTCCTCTATGGATACCAGATGATGGGTGGCCTTGTGAAAACACTGAGATCAGATGAGTAGACCAAAGTCACAGTTGTTAATAAGCCACCCAGCAGAGATTGGAATCCATGTCTGAATGACTCTAACTTTTGTTTTTGTCCATTCAAAAGCCAGAAGGGATTATAGAATCCAGCCAATGAAATAATGAGGAAGGCCATTCCTAAGAAAGAACAGTCAAGAATTGTGGCTGTTATGTGGAATTTGCACTGGTTGAGGGTTGGGGAGGGAGTGGAGGAAATTGCACTCTTAGTCACTTTAGGGACCTCTGCCTTATTGATGGTAGTAGGTTTCTAATCTGTGAAAACTGTGTTTTAAAGTCTGTATCTGGAGCAATAATTCCTGAATGGATGATGGCTTTGCTGTCACTTTTTTTTTTTTTTTTTTAGCCAGAACACAAGTAGTTGCCCATCTGATAGAGTTCAGTGAAGGGCCAGAAAGAGGAGTGGGGACATCAAAAAACTAGATGAGGGGAAGGAAAGAGACCCTCAGGTTTCCCAAAACATGTATGTGTGTGTGTGTGTGTGTGTGTGTGTGTGTGTGTGTGTGTGTGCACGCGCTCAGTCATGTACAACTCCTTTTGACCCCATGGACTATAGCCCTCCAGGCTCCTCTGTCCATGGAATTTTCCAGGCAAGAATACTGGAGCACATTGTCATTTCCTCCTCTAGAGGATCTTTCCAACCCAGGGATTGAACCCAAGTCTCTTGTGTCTCCTGCACTGGCAGGCAGATTCTTTACCACTGAGTCACCTGGGAAGCAACTTCCCAATACTTAAGGGAGTGCTGACTTGAGGTCAGTATCAGAACCAGACCATTTTCATGACCACATGGGAGTTCTGGGTTTTATTAACACTTTTAACATTACATTTTATTAATATTACAGCTGATGTTTCCTGCTTATTAAACTCTGAACACATTTTCTATAGTGTGGTTTTAGTTTTTCTCAGCCATTTCCTTGGTTGTCTCCTTGAGACACTATTGAAGACCCTTTTCCAGGAAGACTAAGGGAGCTGAAGAACAGGAGACCTTGGCTACCATGTGCAGGTTCTCAATCTCAGAATAGGTAGGTTAGGGACATCTCCCTCACGGGTGCATTTGAAGGGGACATACCTTTGGTTGGAACCAACAAAGGTCATACATTTGCCCACAAAATGAAATAGAAGAGATAGAGGTATCTATTAATCATGGATTTCTTTAAACACACCAATTTTTGCCAGATAAAAAGGGATTCAAGGAAATGCCTAAATGACCCAAGCTTTTAAAACTAGTTTGGGCTGCTGTTCTTCCCAATCAATCAAGAACTATTTTTAAATACCTACCAAATTTTTGGCATTTTCTAGTCAATTAAAAGGAGAATATAAGTCTTTCAGATGATGTGATTCTCACTTTCAAATATTTTACCATCTGGTTAGAGAAACAAAACCAATAAATACAGTCAACAGATAAAAATAAGACAAACAGATTAAACTTAGTGCCAAATTAAGTATCCAGGGAGAAGGACAAGAAAGTCAGCCTAAACTCAGGAGGCTTCCAGAAGGTGGTTATGTCCATCTTAGAAGGAGGCAGATGGAGAGTGTAAAGAGGGTGTATGAAAGGAAAGTATTAGAAAAAAGGGGAAGATGGTACATGGGACATTTTCTCGGCTTGTTTTTTTTTTTTTTTATTGTTTTTGCCATACAATGTCATGATATC
>ML664152.1:6446817-6490211 GCA_007570785.1 Antilocapra americana
ATTTTCTCGGCTTGTTTTTTTTTTTTTTTATTGTTTTTGCCATACAAAGTCTTGATATCACCATGGGTCTACATATGCTTCCCCCCCCCCCGAACCCCCCTCCCTCCTCCCACCCCCCCGGGAAATCTCGCTGCACCAGCCCCGAGCATCAATCCTGGGCTGGCGAGTGACCAGACACACGACAACGAACATGCTTCAATGCCCTTCTCCCATATCATCCCACCCCTACCCCCATCCACAAAGTCCACGAGTCTATTCCACACATCCGCGCTCCTTCCGCTGTCTCGCATGTCGGGCCCTCGTCACCATCTTTCCAAATTCCATATATATGCGTTAATACACTGTATTGTTGTTTTTGCTTCTGGCTTACTTCACTCTGGACAATGGGCTCCAGTTTCGTCCATCTGAGTAGAATTGCTTCAAATGAATTTTTTTTTTAATGCTGAGTAATAATACTTTGGGCTTTCCAGGTGGTGCTAGTGGTAAAGAGCCCACCTGTCAATGCAGGAGGCATAATAGACACAGGTTCAGTTCCTGGGTGGGAAAGATGCCCTAGAGGAGTGCATGGAAACCCACTCCTATATTTTTTCCAGGAAAATCCCATGGACAGAGGAGCCTGGTGGGCTACAGGCCATAGCATCACAAATAAGGTAACAAAGAGTCAGACTGAAGCAACTTAGCACACATGCACACATGTTCATACTGTATAGTTTTATATAAGTGATAGAAACAACAAAAAATCAAAACAATAGTAGAGCAAATTATTTAAAAGGAATATCCATCAAGCAACACTACTGACACAAAGCAAATATGATTTCATTTTTTCAAATTAATGTCAATAACTTAGACATGAACTATTAGCAGAAGAACTAGGATTTCATCTCCTTCATGGTTCTTGAAGTGAAAGTGAAAGTGAGTCACTCAGTCGTGTCCAACTCTTTGTGATCCCAATACAGTCCATAGAATTCTCTAGGCCAGAATACTGGAGTGGGTAGTCTATCCCTTCTCCAGGGGATCTTCCCAACCCAGGAATCAAACTGGGGTCTCCGACGTTGCAGGTGGATTCTTCACCAACTGAGCTATTTCATATTTTACCCTAAATTTGGCAATAATGCCTTACACACTATGGACTCATAGTGAAAACTGATGAATAAGAGGCTACGGTTTGACTCTTAGGCTAAAGTGAAATGCTTTTCCAGAAAAATACTCCAGGAGGGAAGACATTTGTATGTAAGTTCATCTAATTATCAACTGACATTGTGAAGCCTCAAAATTAACAGTTCTTTTAACTACAGCAAATATGTAATGGAACCTTAGCAACTTCGCTGATTTTTATAACTTTCACTGGCAGCAAACTCCACATATTAATTAGACTCACAAACACACTCACATTTCTTTTTATCCTTTTAGAATCATTTACCTGTTAATTTTATCAAATTCCCTAAACTTTTATTATTTGCATATGTAATCAATGTGACTTGAGATAATAATCTATGTATTTCCATGTCCTTAAAATGAGCACATCAGCCTTACAAATTTCTGTGGGCAGCCAGTTTATACTATATAGAGTGTGTTTCCAGTCAAAAGTGATGATGAAGATTAACAAATACAGGGTTCACATGAGGATGACCCTCTGCAACAAGTCAGCAGGTTCACCTGAAACCTTCCCTCTGTCTCCTGAGGAGTCTGTGGGCTTCACCACACCAGCTCTGCCCTCGGGCCCCACTGGCTTTTTCCGGGTCTGGAGAGGAGCCCATGGGTGCTTCCATGAACACAGTGCCCCCCACCCCACACCTGGCAGGATACAGTCCTCAGGGTCTCAAAAATGTGGATAAGACCCTGAAAATCTCTTTAGGGTCTTCCAGATGTCAACTACATGTTGACACTTGCCATCTACCTCTACAAGTACTAAATCTCGTGCTGCCACAGCTGCTGACCCTTAACACTCCCTGAAGAGAGTTCAGGGTGGAAAGGAGAAATGAGACACTGTGCTCAGGGAAGAACTGGCAAGACAGGTCTTCAGATAATTAGATATTTTCAGGTGACACTTCAATGAGCCCAATTCTTATATCTCCTCATATAGAGAAAAACACTAAAATCCTTCATGGTGATGTCTGCTCCTGCGACTAGCAAAAACCTTCTGGAAAAAATGCATACGGTTATGCCCAGGTCATGATCCCCACAAATCACCAGGAGGCCATTCACCGATGCAAGCGCAAGAGGGAATTCATTGCAGACCCGGGTCTGGACTGCACGCACACACACCGACACAGAGGAGTGAGGGCAGCAGCCCAGAGCCGCATGGTACAAGGCTTTTAAAGGGAGAGGACAAAGGGGAAATGGCTACAGGTGGGGTGACTATCTTGGTGCTCTGTGATTGGTCAGGACAGGAGGGGAGGTCAGGGGCTTTACCTGCGCTAGCCCCTGATAGGCACATTCAACCACAAGCAGTTCTCTGACTGGCACATCCCCATCACACTATGATTGGTCGCTTCCAGGATGGTGACCTGGGGGTGGAGGAACCTGGGCACTGCCCTCCATTGCAAGAAGGTGGCTCCCCTTTTCTTCTTTTTTAAGATGGAGTTACCTAGGCTACACAATACTTGATTGCACGTACCCTCTTCACCAAAATCTCATATATATATATATATACATATATATATATACACTCACCATCACCCCTGCTTCTTTGAAGCAGTTTCTCAGAGCTATCTGAAATGCTGTCTCCCAGGGTGCTGTCCTCATTTTGTGCCCAAATAAAACTTAACTTGCAATTCTCACATTGTGTAATTTTTTTAAGTTGACACCACCTGACAATACACCCCAGCAAGGACCAAGTATTTGTATTATCCTCAGCTTAAGAAGGACATCAAGAGTCAGTCACTGTCAGTCAGAGAGGCAACAGTAACCAACAGAGCAGAGTGTAATCTCACCCAGTCAACCAACCCAGGAAGCACTTGCTCTTTTTGTCACGCTCGTTACCCCATCCTCAGAGGATCCAGTGCTGAGAAGCGAAAGGAGGGAGGAGAAGTTGAGGAGAAGATGTGACCTGCTCTGTGGGGAGAAGAGAGACTTTAACCAAAGTTGACAAAGTGGACAGGGATGTTTGTAAAGGAACAACAGGGAATCTTGGGGACCAGAGGGAGACTGTTGGAAGACCCAAAGGGACTGAGATTCTGTCCAAGAACCGATGCAGGGAGCTGCCTCGGGAGGAACGGAGAGTACACACTAGCAGAGGTGTGAAAAGCAGAGATTGGAAAAATAAATAAAACTACAGATTTCCTGCTCATGGTCCAAGGAGCAGACACTTCATAAGAAGCCAAGTCCACTGTCATCCGAGTCAATGAGTACGTTCCAACTCCCAAAAGTTAGACTTTTCAACTTTTACATGAACCAATGGCTCAAGCTTAGTCAGTCCCTTTACTGGTGTTTTTCATCAAGGAATAAGAACAAGTACGTAGAAATCATTAACTTAATAGTAGAAGCCTATGACACACAATTCATGACACTATTTTTTGCCTTCTGTGGCCCTAAGAAATGCTAAAGTGTGTGTTGGTCATCAAGTCATGTCCAACTCTTTGCAACCTCATGCACTGTAGCCTGCCAGGCTCTTCTGTCCAAGGAATTCTCCAGACAAGAATACTGGAATGGATAGCCATTCCCTTCTCCTGGGGAATCTTCCCTACTCAAGGATGGAACCAGGGTCTCCTGCATTGCAGGTGGATTCTTTACCATCTGAGCCACTGAAGAATCCACCTGCAATGCAGGAGACCAGGGTTTGATCCCTGGGTTGGGAAGATCCCCTGGAGAAGGGCATGGCTACCCACTCCAGTATTCTCGCCTGGGAAATCCCATGTACAGAGGATACTGGCAGGCTACAGTCCATGGTGTCAAAAAGAGCTGGACACTATTGAGCAATAAACACATAGGCAAGAAGTTCTAAAGTGACAACAAAAGCCATTTTCTCTTTTTTACAGCAACCTCCATTTGAGTTGAGTGAAAAGTTTCTCACAATGGTTGTTTTGGCAAACACTACTTTTACCTAACAAAGACATGTGAAATGTATGTGCAAAAAGCCATATTTACATAAAGAAGCATCCTTTAAACTCAACTGCTTGCTACAAAGTAGGTTTTAAGACCTACCATTTCAGTTATTATGATGGTGGGAGAATTACTTGAATGGAGGCAGAGCCCATGGGGGAATAGCCCAAGTAGTTCAAAAGTCTCAATTATCTATAAAAAAAATAAGTTCATGTAAAGTTGTTAAGCTCTTTAGAATTATTTTTCTATTACATTTTATCTTTTATGCCTAAAATTGCCATCCATACAATAATGCCCTGGCTCCTTGAAAACCTTAATGAGTGTGTTCAAGGCCCCATTGTGAATGCCATTCACATTAGACCCCAATAAACTGCTCCAAGGGTCTTGATATTTCGTTCTGGTAAAAAGCAAAGGGGAGCCTTTCTTATGAGAACTTTGTCCTCCTGATCTTCCACTTCACCGTGGGAGAAGAAAAGTAAAAGCAGTCAGATTGTTTTGCTTAAGGTCATGAAGCAAGCAAATCCAAACATGGTATGGACATCCTCTTGGTCTTCTGGTGAGTCAAGCGTTCACACAGATGGTTTCCTAACATGGCGGGCTCTGTGAGGGTCCATCACCTTTATCCCTCCAATGTCAAGTGCACAGAGAAACCATACAACAGGGTTTGCTCTTTTGGGGCTGTGTCTCTAGACCATAGACTATCAGGTTCTAAAAGGGAATCAACTGCCCAAGGTTTTCCATTTTTGCTTTATCAATCTTTTCAACTTCCAGTGTGAGCTAAAGAACACTGTTAACAGGACCTTAGTTCTTTTTGCTTTACTGTTTAATTTCAATGTTGACTCTACTCATACTCCCTAACCATACACAGAAACAGGTATATCTTTTACCAGCCTTCTGTGTTACAAAGCACAGCTGTGGTCTGAGTGAGTCTGAAGTGGAGGACTTTGGTCTTTCCAGTTCTGATGGCAACTCTCTGGGGATCAACCAGCTTGATAGTTGTCTTTGGGGTATGTAACCTGATTACTACAAACCAAAATCCATTCTAAATTTTATTTCTTTATCCCTATCAAGAAAGAAGGAGGACCGCTGCAAACTCAACCTCAAAAGCCCAATTTTTTGTTTTTTCAGTTTTTTTGGAGGACTTTACATTCTTGTAACAAAGCTTCTAAAAGCCAAGAAATAAATGAGTACCTGTGAAGGTGATGGAGTGTCCAGAGCTGACTTGTGCTCTCTGAGAAAATGTGTTGAAGCCCCAACCCCAAAACACCTAAACAGGTGATCTTACGGCTTTTGCAGATGTTAGGATGCAGTCCCACAGAATCAGAATAGATCCTAAATTTAGTGCCCAGTATCCTTTTAAGGAAAGCAAACTTTGGACACCAAAACATGGGAAGAACATCATGTAATGACAGAGGCAAATATCAGAAATGTAGCTACAAAGCAAAGAATGCCAACTATCAACAGCCACCACCAGCAACTGGGAAGAGGTAAAAAAAGGAAAGGTTCTCTTCAGAATCTCAGAAGGAGCATCACCTTCCCAATATCTTGATATCAGATTTCCAGCCTCAAGAACTGTGAGTGAGCTAATATCTGTTGTTTAAACCACCCAGTTTGTGACAGCCACATAAGGAAATTAACACAAGATGCCATAGGGTCTGAGCTTCCCAGGTGGCTCAGCTGGTAAAGAATTTGCCTGCAATATGGGAGACCTGGCTTCAGTCCCTGGGCTGGGAAGATCCCCTGAAGAAGGGAATGGCTACCCACTCCAGTATTCTGACCTGGAGAATTCCATGGACTATATAGTCCATGGGCTCACGGAGTCGGACACAACTGAGTGACTTTCATTCATTCATTCATTCCATAGGGTCTAGGTTATTGTTTGTTGATTGGTTGAAGTCTGCTCATTAAAAAACATATTCAGAGGCTTCAAGGTTTCCTGACATCTCCATTCTCCCTTTCTGAAGCTCATAAATGAGGGAAAATGTGATCTCATGAATACCTTCCATGTGCACTGTCACTCAGTCATGTCCAACTCTTTGTGACTCCACGGACTATAGCCCACCAGGCTCTTGTGTCCATGGGATACTCCAGGTAATAATACTAGAGTGTGTTGCCATTTCCTACTCCAGGGGATCTTCCCAACTCAGGGATCAAACCTGTGTCTCTTCACATTTCCTGCATTGGCAGCAGATTCTTTACCAGTGTGCCACTTAGGAAGATACCCTCAAGGCTGCAGGTGTCCCATCTAGAAAGAGAAACAGCATCTGGACCCACTGAGCCCACTATACATCTGGGTCCTGGACACAGGGCTTCCCTGGCTTCTGCTTGGCCAACAGAAGAACTAGCCAAAGCCATGAAGATTTTGAAAATCCATTATGTACTTCAGGGCAGCAAAGGATAGTGAAAAACTACATCAAACAAAACTCCTTGAAGCTTTTGCAGGAGACACACATCAGAGCACAGACACCAAAACTGCATTGACAGACGTCTCCAAATTTGGTCAACCCAGATAGAGCATGGCTAGAAATCGGAACATAAGGCCAAGAGTCAGAAAGGTTGACTGTTCTCTATTTCTGTCTCCTTGTTGCTTTACAGAGCATCTATCTGTGTGTCATCCTAGCCTATGTGGACTCCAGTATCCCCAGTATAACTACTTCTGAGTCCCCAGTGCCTTGTTACCACATTATCATGAAGTGTTTATAGAACCCAAGGAGAAGGCTGGACTAAAGTGATGAGAAATCTACAAAAATGGGGGTGAAGAAAAGCATATTCTAAATATTTGGGTGTTTAAAAATCCCACGCCTATATTTCAAGCGAGCAGATCCTGAGGGGAATAATGATGGTGAATATGACATTGACTCTGAGCAGTCACCCTGGGGTAATTGTTATTAACAGTCATGCTTGATCTCCAACCCTGGAACATCCCTCACATGGGCTGGCTTCTAGCTGCCTGCATAGCTCTGAGCATCCCAAAACCTCATCCCAAAAGCTAAGCACTTATAGCCATCTGGCTCAATTTTATGGAAAAAATTAACCAACTAAAGCAAAACCACTCCAAGACAATTTCAAAACTGGAAGTAGAGCTCACCTGTTGAAAATCTGGGAGGAAGCAATGATGTCTTTTAGGATTCCACATTGCCAGGGACCCAACGAGGTC
The DNA here is from genome assembly GCA_007570785.1 of Antilocapra americana. Lineage (NCBI taxonomy): Eukaryota > Metazoa > Chordata > Mammalia > Artiodactyla > Antilocapridae > Antilocapra > Antilocapra americana. The sequence goes on from ML664152.1 coordinate 6,454,016, forward strand.
AGAGCAAAGATGGAAATAAAAGTTGCCCCTCTTGGAGAAGAAAGAGCTAAAAGAAAGAGAGGATATGCTGGGGCTAATTCGTGGCAGCCTGAGATGAATACAGAAACCAAAGTAATGGCCAAATGTTGTTATGGGTTAAATTGTGAGCTCCCCCAAAAAGGACATGAAGACCCAATTCCCAGGACCTCAGAATGAACTTGAGTCTTTACAGAGGTAATCAAAGTGAAAGGAGGTCACTTGTTGTAGTTCAGTTGCTCTGTCACATCTGACTCTGCAGTCTGCAGAGTGCCAGGCTTCCCTGTCCTTCACTATCTCCTAGAGTTTGTTCAGTTCATGTCAATTGAGTTGATGCCATCCAGTCATCTCATTTTCTGCCACCCCTTTATCCTTCATTCTTTCCCACCATCAGGGTCTTTTCCAGTGAGTCGGCTCTTCACATCAGGTGGCCAAAGTATTGGAGATTCAGTTTCAGCATCAATCCTACCAATAAATATTCAAGGTTGATTTCCTATAGGATTGAATTAATACTGGATTCCAGTATGACTTATGTCCCTGTAAGAACAGAAATTTGGGCGCAGATAGTCCAAAGAGTCAAACACCACTGAGCAACTAAGCAAGCATGAAAGCAAGACACAGAGGAAGACAGTGAATCTGCAGGCAGAAGACTGGCATCTATGAGCCAACAAGAGAGATGTGGGATGGATCCTTCCCTCACAGCATTAAAGGAGCAGGCTCTACCCACATCCTGATATTGGACTTCTCATCTCCTGAACTGAGAGACAATAAATTTCTGTTGTTTAAGCTACTGAGTCTGGTACTTTTTACTAGGATTTTGCTTTGTTATCAAGCTAATACAAATATCACCTCCAAAATCCTCAATTAATTCCATTAACCAAAATGATTTTTCTGTTTTCTGTTTTTAGGAGGAAAAAGAAGCCACAAGAAAACTAGTCAGTATCAGTGATTGAGTCTTTTGTATATTTATACCTAGTGTGTATTCTATCATGCATGTTCTGAGCACTGTATAAATATGAAGTCATGGATTCCACAGGGTACCTCCAGGAGGCAGAAGTGACTATCATCATCTCCAGTCTGTGGATGAGTAAAATGAAGCCTGGAGGGGCCAAGGGACTTGCTCAAGCTCACAACCGTAGGATGAACACCCAGCAGCAGCCCCAACACCATTGATCTTGACCACAGGGCTATACTGCATTTCTTCAACTCCCATCCTCTGGGATGGCATGAGAGAGAGGAGGTTGGCACAGTATCACCTCAGCAGCAGGTTGAGGATGCCTGAGAGGGCACGTGAGGCTAGGTGTGCAGGTTAGGGATAGAGGCATGTGACCATTCTGACCTCTCAGGTGGCAGACCTTCACCCACATGTGAGCCCCATTTTCTTTACACCTCTTTGCACAGATGTTAAATTGATGCTCAGGACGTTTAATGGCTGTGCACTTTGTTCACAGGTCCTAACCTCTGAACCTTTGTTTTCACATCTACATTCAATGAAATAACACATGTGAAATACTCAGCCTAGTACCTGGCACATAGGAACTGTTGCTTAATCACTAAGTTGTGTCCAACTCTTTTGTGACTCCATGGATTGTGACTGCCCAGGCTCCTCTGTCCATGGGAATTCCCAGGCACATAGGAAACCTTAATACATTTTAGATTCATTATGATTATTATCACTAATTACAATCACTGAAGAATGACAACCATACCAGTTGCTATAGCTACAGGTGACCTCCGCCAGCTCTTGGCCCCAAACCACCATATGCCTTATCTGAAAAGCAGATGTGTGTCTATAGAGACCAGTAGATGAACACGACAGCACATCTTTGCTTCAGAGAGCTCTGCCCTTCAGAGAAATATCGAGGGGCACATTTTCATCATTAAAGCCAGAAGCTCTGTTTTGACCCAAAGATCTTTAGGCCACCACCAAAAATCTCTACTCTCTGACACTGTCCATATCCAGAGCCCTATGAGATTGTAAGACTGACTTAAGCAGGAAATGGAGAAAAATAAATTATAGGCATTCACAATGCCCTTACTATTTGTTATATGTTGAATTGTCATCCTATATTGAAATCCTAAGCCCCAGTACCTCGCCATAGGACTTTATTTGGTAATAGAGTCACTGCAGATTGAATTAGTTAAGATAAGATCATACTAGAGTAGGGAGGCCTCTGTTCCAGCATGACTGGTGTCTTTACAAAAGGGGGAAATTTGGATGCAGACATATGCATAGTGAAGATGAAGGTAGAGTTGGGGCTACAGATCACTGCCTTAAACTAGAACACTTACTGAAGGGATGAAAGCTCTACAACAATGTTTAAGAGGCAAAATAGGAGGAATTGGGTGAAGAGAGAAAAATCAGAATTACTCACAGGTTTATTGAAAGAATGTTGACTCCATAAAATGATATATTGATAGGAGGAGTAAGAGGATTTTTAACAGGGGAATGTTTGTGTTTGGGTATATTTATTTGAGGTGCCAGATGCCTCTAGAGCCAGGAATCAGCTGTGTCTCAGAGTTTGGAGCCAAACAGAGAAATCCAGGCTGGAGATGGGATTTGAGCATCAACATCTTCAAGTCCGACTGCGTTTGAAAATTTGGAATGGGAGGATCATCCATAGAAATACATAAAGTGAAAATAGAAGAGGCAATGCTTACATGTTAAAAACTGGAAAATAAGGATCAGAGAGCAAAAGAGAGAACAGTAAATGAGATACTAGGGAATTCAGGACAGGGATTCTGGGGGATGGACAGGGAGGTCTGGTGTGCTTCAGTCCATGGGGTCACAAAGAGTTGGACATGACTGAGCAACTAAAGTGAACTGAGGGGATCCAGGAGAATAAATGACCCAATAGCCAAGGGATAGAGTTTCTTAAAGAAAGAATAACAAAAGGGCAAAAGCCAACAAATAGGCTGAGAGAGGAAGTGAAGGAACATAGCAACATATGGACCACCAGTAAGCTTGCCTTCAGACAAGGGTCATGTATTGAGACCCAGGTATGGAGTGACTACAATATTTGAAGGGGCCTAAGTATTGCAAGAGAGCTAGGCTGTTGTTTCTCATCTAAATGAAAGTGTGCCAGTCAGTTTGGATCCTGATTTACATTTCTAAATCTCCATAGAGGATTTAAGGAGGTGGTTTATTGTTCAATCGCTCAGTCATGTCTGACTCTTTATGTCCCCTTGGTCTGCAACACTCCAGGCTTCCCTGTCCTTCATCATCCCCTGGATTTGCTCAAACTCATGTCCATTGAGTCAGTGATGCCATCCAACCATCTCATCCTCTGTCATCCCCTTCTCCTCCTGCCTTCAATCTTGCCCACTATCAAGGTCTTTTCTAATGAGTTGGTTCTTCCCATCAAGTGGCCAAAGTATTGGAACTTCAGCTTTAGCATCAATTCTTCTGATGAATATTCAGGACTGATTTCCTTTAGGGCTGACTGGTTGGATCTCCTTGCAGTCCAAGGGACTTTCAGGAGTCTTCTCCAACACCACAGTTCAAAAGTATCAATTCTTCAGTGCTCAGCCTCCTTTATGGTTCACCTCTCATATCCATAAATGACTACCTGGAAAAACCATAGCTTTGACTAGACAGACCTCTGTTGGCAAAGTAATGTCTCTGCTTTTTAATATACATTCTAGGTTGGTCATAGCTTTTCTTCCAAGAAGCAAGCATCTTTCAATTTCATGGCTGCAGTCACCATCTGTGATTTTGGAGCCAAAGAAAATAAAGTCTCTCACTGTTTCTATTGTTTCTCCATCTATTCGCCATGAAGTGATGGGACCAGATCACTTAGTTTTCTGAATTGAGTTTTAAGCCAGATTTTTCACTCTCCTCTTTCACCTTCATCAATAGTCTTTTTAACTCCTCTTCACTTTCTGCCATAAGGGTAGTGTCATCTTCATATCTGAGGTTATTGATATTTCTCCTGGCAATTTTTGTTCCAGTATGTGCTTCATTCAACCTGGCATTCTGCATGATGTACTCTACATAGAAGTTAATTAAGTAGGATGAAAATATACAACCTTGACGTATTCCTTTCCCAATTTTGAACCAGACCATTGTTCCTATTAAGATTCATCAGTGTTTCCATCTGTGACTTGTCTTTGTTAGGGGACTAAACACTGCCCAGTTCTTTTTTTGCTATAGCTTTTCTTATGATTAAGGGGATAGTTAGTGTTAAAGTGAGGTCACAAAACACACAGTACTCTTGAAGAAAATTTTGATAAGAAGGGAGGGATAGAAATTGGACACAGAAGGATGACAACAAGGAAGCATGTTTTTAAATATGCTTGTAAACAGACCCTTGTAACTCGGGAATGGGGGAAAGATTGAGGGCCGAGAAAAGAAACAGCACTAAATGCCCACAGAATAGGCTGTATTGTGACTACCAACATTTTCTGGGAATAGCAGTCTTTTGTTTGATGGCTGCTGGACCACAGTGGGTCAGTCTGAAATAGCTAAGTAAATTAACAATCACCGATTCCACACGATGCTCTTTTTAAGACCAAAGCCATGGCTCACAGCTGAGATGATCTCCAGGACTGGCCCTGGTTGTGGAGGGACCAGCCCCATCCATGGTGATGCTCCCTTCCTGGGTCAGGTGGGCTCCAAGGGCTTGCCTCTACAGGACTCAGGGACCTCACCCTTAACCTTGACTTTAAGGGACTCTGAGGGCACCTCAGTTCCAGAGCTCCCCATTTTGACTGAGGCCTTTCTTGCAACTTCAGCTCAGCTCAGCATCTCCCTATGCCCAGGTCTGCCCCCATCTCCCTTACAGGAACTGTTCCCCAGAACTGTTTCCCAGTGAGCCTCCTGCCCTGCATCTCACCATCAAATTCTGCTGCTGGGTGATTCCTCAGAGGCTAAAGTGTAATATTCTCAATGGGAGGGCAGCAAGTTGGTGAAGCGGAATAGAATGAGATCATGACATTCATTTTAGAGCTTTGTTTTAGTTCAGATATAGAAAAGAATGGAGAAGATGCTGTTAATTTCTGAGGGAGCTTTTGAAGAAGGAAAGCCTGTATTATCAGTTTGGATGAGCAAGTTATCAGTTATGAAAGAGATTGTCAGCTCAGGAAGTCTTTGGTGCATCCCACCACATGCCAGCCTTCTGAGTGAAGGGAGGCATGACCATGACTAGGTCAAAGGGTCTGAGTTCACACTGGGCATCACTGTCAGAGAAATTTGGAGGTCAGTTCAGAATTCCAGTGCCTTCCGCCTATCCTGAAGACACTTCCATCCTGTCTCAAAGCTTCTGTGGAGGGATCCTATGTAGATATTCCTGAGACTTCCCTTGCAGAGACTTAGCAATGAACTTGCAAGTTGGCCACCCGTGGTTTTGTTATCAATCCAGGTTCTTAGACTCCTTAATCGATAGAAATTGATGAGAGGCCAGATGAGAAATTCAGGCAAGACTTTCTTAGGATTTATGTTTAGCACATAGGAGCAAAAACAAGTAAGAGGTGCCCTCACTGGCTCCCTGAAGTAGAGATGAGCTGGTCCCTTAAATGAGGTGAGTTGGGGGCAGGGCAAAGGGTCTAGAGGAGGTGTGGCCTAAGGGGGTCTGCCCACCCTCTTGGTGGTGCTGTGTGCAGGGATCACTCAGAGTTCTCAACACCTCAGAAGTGGCATTTAAGTTTTTGGTCTTTTTAAATCTTCTTGTTCATTATTTTCCCCAACTGTACATGAATGCAGTTTTTTTTCAGTCCTTCATAGTTTCTTTGTATTTTTCTGCTTGAGGTGACATTTGTCCAGATGCAAGCTCTGCAACAAAGGATCCAAGGTCCCAGCCTGTCTCAGTTTGTCAACATGAGAAGACCCTAAATCCACCAGAAGCAATCTAAGTGTGCACTCTGGGGTGGGGTGCAGTGGGTATTTATTGTACTCTTGGAAAAGGTGATGGATCAGGAAGCAGGTGAGGTTCATTCTCATTCTGGCTCAACCACTGAGGAGCTGTGTCACCACCAGCTAGAAGAGACATTTAACCAACTTGGGACCTCATTTTTCTGACTTGTAATGTGAGGTTTTGGGAACTAGAGAATCTTTACTTTCCTTACCAGTTCTACAAGACTCTTATTTCCTTACCAGTTCTATGAGACTCTTATTTCCTTACCAGTTCTATGAGACTCTTATGTTTGGAGTTTCAACTGAAGGTTGGTGGATACCCCCAGTGAGTCCCCAGAGCCTCTTTTTCCCCACAGCTGCTGAGAGTGTTGGTGGCTGAAGGGTCTTAGAGTGTCCAGCTGATGAGTGCTCCTTCCCCACAGTCCCCATGACAGGGCTGTGTGAGCACAGTGCCTTCCCAGGAGCCTCACCCTCTGCCTCTGCCCACCCATGGGAAAAGTATCTCAAAAGCTAGCCACAGAGTTGCAGTGGCTGGCAGTCAAGGGATGCACCGAGGTGGCTACTGCCTTAACTTGGAGCAAGGAAGACTGGCAGCCACATTCCAGGGGTGTGCGATCTGCTTGCAAGAGGCCCAGCCCTTTCCCACCTCTTTCTGCTCCTTCTTCTTCCTCAGAGTCAATCACTTCCTCCCTCAGTGGGGTGAGGATCTAAGGCTCAGAGATTTGGAGAGTTTCAGCTCTCAGGCAAGAGTTCCCAGACTTTCTGTGGATGCAGATTTACTTGAGGGTTTCTTTCTCACCCCACTCCATCACATGGTCACCACTTTGAAGATTTATCAGCCGAAAAAGATCATATTCCAAGCAGAGATGCCTCAAATGTCCCAGGCTGGACATCCGTGGGAACGGGGAGACCCTCAAAGATCTCGGGGACAAGCACATCTTCCGTCATGGGTACCAGAGGAGGAAAGCTGGGTGGGACCTGATGTGTGTGTTGAATGAGACAGAATTATACACCCCTAATTACAATGTAAGGGACCAGACACCTGCTGTGAGGCCCTGGGGACTGATGGGAGAACACTCAGAGTCAAGGGATTCAAGGGGCTTCCTTTGGTGGGGGATGGGATTGCAGAATGACAAACTAGATGGGACAACTCAGATTAGGAACCAGTGTGGACGAGGGGCAGAGGGGGAAAGTGCAGTGTGTGGTGTGTCTGTGTGTGTGGTATGTGTGTGCAAATGTTGATGCATGATGTGAAGTGCATGTGCACGATGTACATGCATCGTGTGTATAGGAACTGGTCAGAGCTACGGCTGGCAAGCTCAGAGTAAACCTGGTCATGGAGGAATGGGGCTTTGCTCCGGCCGCTAGCTGGGCGCAGTCGCTCTGGCCTGCAGAGCAATCAACGGAGGTTCCGAAATCCACCTGAAAACGGATGAAAGGGGTGGGACAAGAGGTGCAAAGAACGGCAGCAAGACAAAGGTTCTGATCAAGCTGCAAAACTTTATTGAGCGCAAGGCGATTATATATGGGGAGGAGGGGAGGGAGTGGGAAAAGGAAGGGGGGAGTTCTGAAGGGCATGTAAGGAATACGTGTCTTGTGGGTGATTGGCCTGTCGGATATATGTTCGCCGCATGATCCTTTTGGTGATTTGCCAGCCGAATGTATAGCTGGCACGTAATCAGCGCCTTATATGGCAGCAGGCTTGCAGTGTTCCGACCGTAATGGCTCTGGCTGATCGCATCAGCCGGCCGGGCCCCAACAGGGCTTTTTGCTGAAAGACAGGATTGTAACTTATGGGACCACAGACGTTTCTGAGCAGAGGAATGAGGTCCCATCGATCCGATCGATGCTTCTGAGAGACAGAGTGGCAGCAGGTGGATGGATGAATGGCAGGGCAGGATGCCAATGGGGTGAGACTCCAGGTTGTGGCTGTAGTGGAGAAAGCCTAACCTGGACATGGTTTCTGGGCATCAATTGGAGGAGAGGCGATGAGAGAAACTAGGGAGACAGGGTACTCCAAAATCCAGCAAACAAAGTCTGTGACTGGCAAAGGAGGGGCAGATTGAGGTCTGGAGGACTGAGTGGGTTACAGCAATATGATTCCAGCGTCCAGTGGAGAACATGGTAGATTAAAGCAGGGAGTCTTAACTTTAAGGGGCGACAGAGACAGAAGAGCCCTGGGGTTTAAAGCCTGCATGTTAACATCTGAAAGACTGGAGTTGAATATAACCTCTAAATCCATTAGCTATAACCTTGGCTACTTAGTTTCACTTTTCTTCCAGCTCTTCACATGCAAAATGGGAGATGTTCAAGGACGTACCTCAAGACGACTCGCCTATCATTCAAGTCGGCCCTTGAACAATGGCTGGTCCAGGTACACACTCACTGTCAGTTCTGCTGTTGGAAGAGGCCCCAGGGATCACTTTAAAATCTGATTAAATCTGGGTATTCCTCGCCCACCCAACCCCCCCCCCGCCATGAAAACATTTATGGTCCTCCTGTAGCCATCCCTGGATTCCAAAAGCACCCATGGATCCAGGTTACAAAGGTCCGCCATCCGTGGGAGTGTCCTGTCCTGCACGTATTTAGAACCAGAGGTCTGGGAACTCCAGAAACTAGTACAGTCCAGAGCAGAGTGCTTTGGAGTCAACAGCATAATTTTGTACACACTTGAGAGCATAAGAGATGACCCCAGGGAACAGGAAGTGTCCCAAGCTGGGCAGGAGCTCAGAGGAGGAATTCACTCCATGGGCAATGTGAGGGGCCAGCAAAGTGAAGAAGACAGAGCCCCAAAAAGCAGAGGACTGCACACAGCCCTGGATCACCCAAATTTTAGTCCTTGCTAGGTCATGTTGGGGCTTCTCTGGTGGCTCAGCTGTCAAGAATCTGCTTGCCAATGCAAGAGGCATGAGTTGGATCCCTGGGTCATGAAGATCCCCTAGAGAAGGAAATGGCAACCTACTCCAGTATTTTTGCCTGGGAAATCCCATGGACAAAGGAGCTTGGTGGACTACAGTCCATGGAGTCCCAAAAGAATCAGACACAACTTAGGGACTAAGCTACCACCACCATCAGATCACATCAGGAATGCAAACCAATGATGAAAGCTTGTGAGCAATCATTTTAACTTTTAGCTGAACTACACTGTACCATCAGATCCTTCTGTCTTATTTAGAGGCTGGATTTTTTTTCTAGCTTGTTTCTCCAGCTGTTCAATTTAAATTTGTTCCTTTGTGTCCTCTCTAGAAATTATGTTTCCCAAACCATGGTTCACATTTAGAAATAAGATTATTTTTATGATTTATGAATTTATTTATGAGACTTTTACAAGCATACGAAAATAGCATGCAGTTATGTACTTTTAGCAAATTGACATTAATAGCAAAAAGAACAAAAATGACAGGAAACTGTGGGGAGTCTGGAAAATCCCATGTGTGTAATCCTCAGATTTGGGGAGATTCCAGTAGGCGTGGTAGGTGGACAGAGAGCAATGGGCCTATGCATTAGTTCTTCTGCCCCACTTTGGGCCTCAGTTTCAGAGAACAAACTGGGAAGAAGGGAAAGACAGAGGAAGAGACGAAGGAAGAAAGGAAAGAAGGAAAGAAGCAAGAGGAAGGAAGGATGGATGGAAGGAAGGGAAAGATGAGGCAGGAAGAAGATGCAGAAGTGGGAGGAATGAAAACATCTGTCTATGAGCCTCGGACTCAGTACAATGTTGAGATTTGTGGGGTTATCATAGCACCAAATTTCAAGTTGGTGTCCATGAGGTTTTCTTAATATATACAATTTATTTATTTTTGGTTGAGCTTTTCATTGCTGAGAGGGCTTTTCTAACTATGGCAAGTGGAGGCTACTCTTGGTTGCTGTGCACAGGCTTCTCATTGCGGTGGCTTCTCTTGCTGTGTAGCACAGGCTCTAGAGCACAGGTTCAGTAGTTTTGGCACACCAGCTTAGTTGCTCTGTGGCATGTGGGATCTTCCAAGACCAGGTTTTGAACCTGTGTCCTCTAGTTGGCAGGCAGATTCTTCTCCACTGTACCACCAGGGAAGACTTCCATGAGTTTTTTGCTTTGTTGTTCTAGTTGCTTGGTGTGTTTTTAGTGAATTTGGGGAGTTTCCAAAACCATGCTGTCCCTCTTCCATCTTTTTCTTTGTGTCTTACTCAACAAATTTTTTCAGGATGGTTTGGTGATAGAAGTAAGTACGACTATTAATTAGACATCCTTCCTGGACACATCCTGGTCAACTCTTCATTAAAACCTACAGAAAATCTAGGGACCACTGCTGATTACCCTCTGTAGGTCTACTGCATCATCAGTGGCACAGAAGGGGATGTGGCATTGAAAATCAAAGACTGATGAGTGAGTACAAAACAATTTTGGCCCTGAATCTCAGTCTGAAGTTTAAGATAAATGCCCACAGTACAGCCTGTACTTCTGTGTCTTGATACTTTAAATGAGGTTGAGTAATGAGTGCCCCATCCACCTTGAGAATAAGAACACAATCTTAATCATATTTTCATCCCCAACACAAAGGCATAATTTTTTAATCTATTAATTAGGTGGAAGAAAGATGCTTAAATTCTAGGCTCATCAGCTGAGCCCTATGAAATCCTTTTCTTTGTAGCACAAAATCCAGGCAGCCTATATTGAGTTCAGTTGTGTTCAATCATCAACAGCCAATGACTGAATCAATCTCACCTATGTAATCAAACCTCCATAAAAACCACTAGGCAATGAGGTTCAGAGAACTTGAAGGTTGAGGGAACCATCAAGATGCTGGAGAGGCAATGAGCCTGGAGAGGACACAGAAGCTTCATGTATCCCCCACCTCCCTACCATAACATGCCCTGTTCTGTGCCACTCTTCCAGTGGGATGTCTCTGACTCCTTTATAATAAAGCAATAATAGTAAGCAAGGCATAGCTGGTGGCACTTGTGGTAAAGAACCCTCCTACCAACACAGGAGACATGAGAGATGCAGGCTCAATCCCTGGGTCAAGAAGATCCCCTGGAGAAGGAAATGACTATCCACTTCCTATTCTTGCCTTGAAAATCCCATGGACAGAGGAGCCTGGTGAGCTCCTTGGGGTCACAAAGAGTCAAACATGACTGAAGCGATTTAGTGCACACAGAATAGTAAGTGAAGTGGTTTTCTGACACCCATGATTCATTCTATAATATTGAAATGGGAAGGGAAAGGAATTTGTGGGAACCTCAGCTTCATAGACAAGGGCAATGGGTGTGGGTTAATAAATGTATATGGTCTTTATCCTTTCTTGGCATAGAGCTCCTAAAACCCTTGGAATGTCCTGAGTGATGGGAGTGTATTTTGTAATTCATAAGAAGCCCCTGCTTTTTAATATGCTGTCTATGCTTGTCATAGCTTTTCTTCCAAGGAGCAAGCATCTTTTAATTTCATGCCTGAAGTCATCATCTGCAGTGATTTTGGAACCCCAAAAAACAAAGTTTCCCACTATTTCCATTGTTTCCCCATCTATTTGCCATGAAGTGATGGGACCGGATGCCATGATCTTATTTTCTGAATGTTGTTTTAAGCCAACTTTTTCACTCTCCTCTTTCACTTGCATCAAGAGGCTCTTTAGTTTTTGTTTACTTTCTGCCATGAGGGTGGTATCATCTGTATATCTGAGGTTATTGATATTTCTCCCAGGAATCTTAATTCCAGCTTATGCTTCATCCAGTCCAGCATTTTGCATGATGTACTCTACATAGAAGTTAAATAAGCAGGGTGACAATATACAGCCTTGACGTACTCCTTTCCCAATTTGGAGCCAGTCTGTTGTTCCATGTCCAGTTCTAACTGTTGCTTCTTGACCTGCATACAGATTTCTCAGGAGGCAGGTCAAGTGGTCTGGTATTCCCATCTCTTTAAGAATTTCCCACAGTTTATTGTGATCCACACAGTCAAAGGCTTTGATGTAGTCAAAAAAAAAGCAGAAGTAGATGTTTTTCTGGAACTCTCTAACTTTTTTTCGATGATCCAGTGAATGTTGGCAATTTGATCTCTGGTTCCTCTTTTTTAAATCCAGCTTGAACATCTAGAAGTTCACGGTTCATGTATTGTTGAAGTCTGACTTGGAGAATTTTGAGCATTACTTTGCTAGTGTGTGAGATGAGTGCTATTGTGCAGTAGTTTGAGTATTATTTGGCATTGCCTTTCTTTGGGATTGGAATAAAAATTGACATTTTCCAGTCCTGTGGCCTCTGCTGAGTTTTCCAAATTTGCTGACATATTGAGTACAGCACTTTCACAGCATCATCTTTTAGGATTTGAAATAGCTCAGCTGGAATTTCATCACCTCCACTAGCTTTGTCTGTAGTGATGTTTCCTAAGGCTCACTTGACTTTGCATTCCAGGATGTCTGTCTCCAGGTGAGTTATCACATCATTGTGGTTAAAAGATGCTTGTTCCTTGAAAGAAAAGCTATGACTAACCTAGACAGCATATTAAAAAGCAGAGACATTACTTTGCCAGCAAAGGTCTGTCTAGTCAAAGCTATGGTTTTTCCAGTAGCCATGTATAGATCTGAGAGCTGGACTATAAAGAAAGCTGAACACCAAAGAATTGATGCTTTTGAACAGTGGCATTGGAGAAGACTCTTGATAGTCCCTTGAGCTGCAAGGAAATCCAACCAGTCCATCCTAAAGGAAATCAGTCCTGAATATTCATTGGAAGTACTGATGCTGAAGCTGAAACTCTAATACTTTGGCCACCTGATGCAAAGAGCTGACTCATTTAAAAGACCCTGATGCTGGGAAAATTGAAGGTGGAAGGAGAAGGGGCTGACAGAGGATGAGATGGTTGGATGGCATCACTGACTTGATGGACATGAGTTTGAGTAAGCTCCAGGAGTTGGTGATGGACAGGGAAGCCTAGCATGCTGCAGTCCATGGGGTTGCAAAGAGTTAGACACAGCTGAGCGACTGAACTGAACTGAAGAAGACTTTTTTGATCAAATAGAGTTTATGCTAATGATATGACTTAGGGTGGGGGTGCTAGGTGGCCTCTGGTGGGGCTGGTTACCAGGAAGACCAAGGGATGAGAGGGTTGGAACTGAGCCCCAACATAGACTTCCAGGAAAGGGGAAGTGAGGCTGGAGACGGAGCTCTGCAAAAATGCTTGAACAGTAAGATTTGATGAGCTTCTGGGTGAGGAGAACATAAACCAGAGACATCAGGAAAGCTCAGCACAAACCTCCAGTACCAGGCTCTGTGCTTCTCCTCCATTTGGCTGTTCTTAAGTTGAATACTTTATAATAAGGCAAGAAACATAAGTGAATCTGAGTCCTGTTAGCCTTCTAGCAAATTGCAGACCTATAGAGAGAGTCTTAGGAACCCTTGGTGGACAGCTAGTCAGTCCAAGGACAGGTGACCTGGGCTTGGGATTGGCATCTGAAGTCGAGGCAGTCTTAGAGGCTGACCCCTGTGGGGGTCTCTGCTAATGCCAAGTATCAGTGTCAGAATTCAATTGAACTGTAGGACATTCCGTTGGTTTCCTCAGAAAACTGAGGAATTGCTTGGTGTGAAAACCCTACATGTTTGGCATCAGAAGTGTTGTGAGTAAAAACAATTCAAGCATTCTGGAGAGATTTGTGTGTACACAGGAGGTGAAGGGGATGACAGAGGATGAAACGTTTGGATGACATCACCAACTCAATGGACATGAGTTTGAGAAAACTCCCAGAGATAGTGAAGGACAGGGAAGCCTGGGTTGCTTCAGTCCATGTCATGGCAAAGAGCTGTACATGACTAAGCAAGTGACAACAACAAACCTCAAAGTTTTGTATTTATAGGCAAAATATGAAGGAGTCAATCTCCATGAAAACTGGGGGAATCACTGTGCTCAATTTTGTAAAATGTACCTTCACATCTAGGATGTTCCAGTTCTCCATTAGGATCCTAGAACTTTGTTCATCTTTTTTTAATTTTTTTGGGGGGGATCTTTGAAATAGTTTCTTGAATGTTGCACTGAGATGGATTTTTACTGAAAGGCATTATCATTGTCTAAGTAAAAATTAGACAGAAATTGACCCTGAAAGTGATCTGGTCCAATGTCTGTTCTTCAGATACGAAGACTTAGAGGCTCATAATTGGAGGACTTTCAACAATTTCGCAAACTGAAACCACATACCTTGGACTGGGGCTTAAGTCTCCCAATTTTCATTGAGATTGCACACTTGGTCTCAGAACCTGCTGAAATTCAAGTTCTTTATGTCTTAGTGCAGAAGGAATACAGCAAGAGGCAAAGTGATAGGTTAAAAGTGGATTTATTTAGAGAGATACACACTCCCCAGATAGAATGTGGGCCATCTCAGAAGGCTAGAAGCCCCAGCATAAGGACTGTTAGTTTTTATAAAGCTCAGTTACTTCACAGGCTAATGAGTGGGAAGATCGTTCCAACTATTTGGGGGAAGGGGAGGAGATTTCCAGGAATTGGGTCACTGCCCTCTTCTTGGCCTTTTAGGGTTGGCCTCCAAACTGTCCTGGCACCTGTGAGGATGTCACTTATCATATGATAGGGTATCACAATGAGCATATAATGAGGTTCAAGGGCCACTGGAAGTTGAATCCTCCACCATCTTGGACCTAGTTGGTTCTAACCAGTTTATGTCCCAGCCTCAACAGCCATGTCGTTCTTTTAAAGGTTGTGCCTCTTACACTGTTGGTGGGAATGCAAACTAGTACAGCCACTATGGAAAACAGTGTGGAGGTTCCTTAAAAAACTGCAAATAGACCTGCCATATGACCCGGCAATCCCACTACTGGGCATATACACCGAGGAAACCAGAATTGAAAGAGCCACGTGTACCCCAATGTTCATCGCTGCATTGTTTACAATAGCCAGGACATGGAAGCAACCTAGATGCCCATCAACTGACAAATGGATAAGAAAGCTGTGGTACATATACACAATGGAATATTACTCAGCATTAAAAAAAAAAATTCATTTGAATCAGTTCTACTCAGGTGGACAGAACTGGAGCCCATTATCCAGAGTGAAGTAAGCCAGAAGGAAAAACAACAATACAGTATACTAACGCATATATATGGAATTTAGAAAGATGGTAACAAGAACCCAGCATGCGAGACAGCAAAAGGAACGCAGATGTATAGAACAGACTCATGGACTCTGTGGATGAGGGCAAGGGTGGGATGATATGGGAGAATGGCATTGAAACCTGTTAATTACCATATGTGAAATCAATCGCCAGCCCAGGATTGATGCTCGGGGCTGGTGCATCGAGATTTCCCGGGGGGAGGGAGGAGGGAGGGGGTTCTGGAGGGGGAGCATATGTAAACCCATGGTGATATCATGTCATTGTATGGCAAAACTAATAAAAAAAAAAATAAAGGTTGTACCATGCCCCCTTCCCTCCTATTTCAAAACTAGTTTGTGGCAGAACCAGACTTAAGACTCAGGCAGCCTGACTCTCAGTCCAGGTAATCTTCTTTAAGATTATGAGTGAGTGAGTGATAGTCTGATAGTTGCTCAGTTGGGTCCGAGTCTCTGCAACCGCATGGAGCCTGCCAGGCTCCTCTGTCCATGGAATTCTCCACAAGAATACTGAAGTGGGTTGCCATTTCTATCTCCAGGGGATCTTCCTGATGCAATGAGTGAATACAGATCTGCTGCATTGCTGGCAGATTCTTTACCATCTAAGCCATCAGGGAAACCTATTTAAGACTGTAACTCTCAGTTAAAAAGAAAAATAGAAAATGGTGTAACACTTAAGGAATGGCTGTGATTGAAAAAAGAAAGAAAGAAAGAAAGAAAAGCACTCTTTTCAGACAAGCTCAGTAAGCAGAGAATACGATATTTAACGTGTTGATTTCAAGGGAAGACTGGTAGGTCAAGTCATGTTTCTTAAAATCCTGATTGAAAACTGGAAAATTAACAAGTCATTGCTTTTTTTCTTCAGAGTTCTTTACTTCTGCTTTGTCTGATTATGAAAAATAGATAACTGTCAGTTCTATAAATTTTGATATCTACATACTTAATTAGGCTCAGTGACAATAGTTCTGATCTATACAATTCAGTTCAGTTTAGTTCAGTTGCTCAGTCATGTCCGACTCTTTTCAACTCCATGAACCACAGCACTCTAGGCCTTCCTGTCCATCACCAACTCTCAGAGTCCACCCAAACCCATGTCCATTGAATCGGTGATGCCATCCAACTATCTCATCCTTTGTTGTCCCCTTCTCCTCTTGCCCTCTATCTTTTCCAGCATCAAGGTCTTTTCCAATGAGTCAGTTCTTCGCATGAGGCGGCCAAAATATTGGAGTTTCAGCTTCAACATCAGTCCTTCCAATGAACACCCAGGACTGATCTCCTTTAGGATGGACTGGTCCATATAATAGGGACCTCCAAGATTTTCTGCAAAGTGTCTCTCATATTTGAAGGACCTAGTTAATGTGTTGTAAGTATTTGACTCTTTATACTGAAGCTTTTCATATTGGGTTCCTATATTTTTAACTGAATAACAGTAAACAAAAAGCAGAGCACTTAATGGTTGGAATAAAATGTTTGAAAGCTCAGCAGATGTTGGAGAGGGGGGCAGTGCAGGTAAAGGAGAAGAGATGGCTTTTTTTAATTCCCCTAATGGATGTGGCAGTGTGTTTCTTCTAGTCAAGAATCAGCATAAATTAGTTGCCTGTAACATTGGCCAGCCATTGGAATTAATTCTTGGTTACCATGTACTTATTTCCTAAATGGAAAATACCTATTAGCATGAATATTCAAGTGGCACTGCAGGCCATTAAAACTCCATTTGTTCTACAAACAGAGCTCTTGATGATTTTGAAACCAGCCTCTTTTAAGTATCCTCAAGAATGGACACTTCTAGATCTTCAAAGAATAAGAGAGAGGATTATATCCATTTGCTGGAATACTTAGCCTGTAGAGCTGAGAATTTCATCTCCATTTCTTCCTTATTTCCCAAGATCATTAAACTCTGAACTGTATCATAAATTCCAATTTTATGTTAGCAGTTAGTGGAGCCTGGACCAAATTGGTTGTTTCCTGGGACTTAGTGGAATGGCCATTTGGAAATGGTCAGTGTGTTTCTCAGACTCTGCCAAATATTTTATAGCTTCAAAAAATTACTTCTGCCAACAGAAGCTTTGTGCTGCAATAGACTTGAAGGAAATTCACTGCCAGCCATATAGTTCAGAATGTCAAAAGATTGAACCCCTGGAGAAATGGCACAGCTTTCCCAAGTGGGCTATAAAGCCATTATCATGGATTTCCTTTTGTTTCCTCTATTGTGATTTGGTTTCCATTTTCTAGGAGGAGTTTGCCTGGGAGAGGTGGGGAAGAAGAAGGAAAATGGGTGTCTCTGATGGCTAGAGGAAAAGCATGGGTTAATCACAGAGCCCTCCTTCCCTGGGACTCAGCAAGAAGGGTATCCCCCACACTCTATGGTCAGGACGGGAATTAATGAAATGTATGGGTCTTCCGTCTTCACCCTCAGGCAAGCATGAAGGTGTGCATGAGTATGAAGGAGGGAATAGTGCTTAGAAATTTGTCAAAGGAGCACCCCATTACAATTTGGAATATGGCTGTGACATTTGTACTCCCACCCGCAAGGGCCTTTCTCATCTCATCTTCTAAAACGCCTGCCAATAAAGTGGGATTTTTCTCAAGAAGAGCCATAGATACTTCATGCTAAGACATCTACCTGAAAGGAACCAGCCACACAAACACAACAGTGATGATCATGACCATGGAGAGTGCCTTGTACACCCCCGGCACTGTACTAGGAGTTTATACATGGTATTGCTTTACATTTAACCCGGGAAAATGATGCTATTCTCCATACTTAGACGAAGAATTGAGGCTAAGACAACTCAAGAGACTTCTTCCAATTCAGGCATAATCAGGAAATGACTAAGCTTGTATTTGGATTTCCCTCAGTCTCACTCCAAAGACAAGAGTCTCTTTTTTTGTAAAATATGTTGTACTGTCCTGAAAAAGAAAGCCCAACCTGCTGTAGTCCATGGGGTCACCAAGAGTCAGACAAGACTGAGCAACTGAACTCAACTGTCCTGAAAAAAAATGAAAATAATGATGGTATCACTTCTCACTAAGGAAGATGCCACTCATGTGAGTAAACATCCAGCAGGTGAGCTCCATGGATAATATGCTCAGAGATTTAAATCTGAACAAAATACAGACAAAGCCTAATGGCCACCACTCATGTCTTCATTTATCACACATTTATTGAGTTCCTGTTACCTGTCAGACACTGAGGATAGGAAGTGGATATTCCATCCCCAACAATGAACATGAAAGACAAGGGCCCATCCCCATGGAAGCTTCATTCTTGAAAGGAATGTGGAAACAAAAAAACAAATAAATATACATCCTGATTTCAGATCAGGATGGATCTTTCTGGCTTTACATTGGATCAGCTCTGAGACAAGTCCACTGTGAGTGAGGATGCCCATGGCCAGGATGATAGACCCGTAGAAGACTGCTAGGTCTCTGATTGGGCCCGTCATATTCATTGACATCCAGGAACAGAAAAGCTCCAGACTGTATCAATAGTTCATCCTAAGAGAGGATTTGCATCCTCACAGTGTCTTGTTGCAAAGCCTCCCTTTGAGTCTGAGTTCCCTTTTTCCCCTTGGTTGGGCCCATTCCCTGTGTTCGGTGCTATTGTGGTTGCTACACTTTTTCATCTGCTTCTCTCAACCTTCCCCTTACTCTTCCTGTCTTTGCCCCTCCCCATCTTCTCATCAGTCCCTGCTGACCCTGACCCTCTTAATGGGGGAATGTGGGCTGCTCTGCCAACCCCTCCCATCCCATCAGAATTAACAGCAGTAGTAAGTTCACATCCTGGGGTTTGAAGGACAAGGAGCAGTCACCTCTGACCTCAAAGGTCTCCCTCATTCATTCTCAAGGAAGCTAAAATGCCATTCATTATTCGAGGCTAATTCTTCGGGATGTTTAGCTCACCAAAACTCTTTAGTTAAAGTCAGAAATTGTCTGAGTGGTACCACCTAATTCAAGGGTTGCTCCCAAGTCCCAATTTTTATGTGCAAATACTAAAAATGTCTTTTTATACAGTTCATGGAATTCTCATGGCAAGTATGCTGGAGCAGTTTGCCATTCCTTCCTCCAGTGGATCATGTTTTTTTCAAAACCCTCCACTACGATCCATCCGTCTTGGGTAGCCCTGCCTGCAGGGCTTGGCTTATAGCTTCATTGAGTTATGCAATCCCCTTTGCCACCACCACAAGGCAGTGATCCATGAAGGGGACCATTAAGAAGGCAGAGCACCCAAAAGTTGATACTTTCAAACTGTGGTGCTGGAGAAGACTTTTGAGAGTTCCTTAGACAACAAGGAAATCAAACCAGTCAATCTTAAAGGAAATCAACCCTGAATACTGATTAGAAGGACTTGTGCTGAAGCTATAGCTCCAATACTTTGACCACTTGATGTGAAGAGCCTATTTATCGGAAAAGACCCTGATGCTGGGAAAGATTGAGGGCAAGAGGAGAAGTGGGAAACAGAGGAAGAGATGGTTGAATGGCATCACTGACTCAATGGACATGAGTTTGAGCAAACTCTGGGAGAGAGTGGAAGACAGGGGAGCCTGGCATGCTGCAGTCTATGGGGTAGCAAAGAGTCAGACACAACTTAGCAACCAAACAACAATAAAGAAACTAAGGTATTGGGTGGGGCTAAGAAAACTCTGACCACAGCCATCTTTCTGTCATTTCTTCAGGAAGCCCACATGCCATTAACTGACATGAATCTTGTGGGTCTGTAAAGCTTCCCAGTTTTCAGAAGTTCTGTATTAAAATGTTGCTTACTTAACATGTTAAAAGGTTTAGTGGATATTAGTATTCCAAACATAACATCCAGCAAAATATCAAGAATCAACAGCATGAAATTCCATGTAGATACCTGAAAGCAAAATGCAGAATATAGAGTGGGGGCCAAGGCAGGAGGCATGTGAAACAAAGGTCTCCTATGAATATTTTTTGTCACACATTCATGCACACACACACAGACATAGCAAAAGGCTTTTAAACCCAAAACCATGCCTTCCATTTTCTCCAAGAGCTGAACGTGCCTTTATGATGGTTCCATAGTTTTTAATGACTCACAAAACCTATGAATCTTTAATAAGCAATTGATGCATTGAGCCCAGATGCAAGCTCCCTGGGAGATATTTACCGAGGCTGTTGTTAGGCTTTCCTAATTAGACGCTCTGGAGTACAGACCTCCCACTTACGCTATGCCTCTTTTATGTGAAATCACCCCACAAATTCAGTTCAACTGGCACTTCTGTTTATCCACAGACCATCAGCAGAAGTTAGCTGAAATAATTTAAAAAGGCAGATATGTGCTCCTGGCAAAAAAATGAAAAATAAAAAAAATCAGCATTTCATGGCTTTCAGCTAGACTAAGCTAAAAATATATGGGGATGCAACAATTTTATTCAGTTTGAAGTTGACTGTACGTGTTTTCTCAAGGCAGCAAGATCCTGGGGAAGGGTCTCCAGAGTCAGGAGCACTGTGGGTGGAGGGATAGGGACACCAAGAGCAGTTGTGTGGTTTGACTCCACAGACATCCCAAGGGCTGTACATACAGGGCTGAAAAGAAGGGGACCCTCTCCTGGGAGAGGAAGTGCGTTCTTCGGGGTGTATTAAAGGAGATGCTCCAGGCTAGAGGTGGCCCAAATGGCAGATATTCTGGATTCATGCCTTCAGACAGACATAGGATGCTGGCCAAACTCTGGGCCATCTGTACTCACTGCCTCAGTGTATTTGAGAAAAAAAAAAAACAGGATTCCTGAACATTGGAGATAGGTAGCAAACGTATCAGCATATGGAACATTCTAGAAACTCACACAGTCAAGCATTCTATTGGATTTTTTTTAAAGCACACACACTAAATAACAAATCTGAATAATTGTATAGATAATGGTCACTAAAAGAATAGAAAATTTCATATTGAAAGACATACTTAGAAATAAGGTCACGGGCAAGGCTGCAGAAAAGCCTAGGTTCCCCAGGGAGGTCCAGAAGCTAAAGGGTGGTTGTAAGTAAAAGGATGTCAAGTTGACCTGTGCAACTGGGGACTTCCCTGGTGGTCCAGTTAAGACTACACCTTCCAAAGCAGGGGATGTGGGTTTGATTCCTGGTGGGGGAGCTAAGATCTCACAGGCCTCTCAGCCAAAACATAAAACAGAAGTGATATTGTAATGAATTCAATAAAAATTTTTAAAATGGCCCATCGAAAAATAAATCTTGAAAAAAAAAAAAAGAAGTGTGTGGCTTGACCAAAATATATAAGAAAGTTAAAGTCTATTTCAAGTGACCTAAAAGGCAGGGGCAAGCATTCCCACTGCTGACTAGAATTGACCATTGTTTTCCCTGCAGATTTAGCCAGGGAATTCAGCAGGAAGTCTCAGTGGTATGGCTAACCAACAAATGGGTTTTCAGTGGCCTATAATATCAGACCCAACATTTACCCTTTCACTTCTTCAGGACTTCTTAGTACATCTTAGTGAGTCTTGGAGGTTAATCTCTTTCTCTAAGTTATCTCAGCAGAGGCCCTGACCCACAGAGAAATAGCTTCTATATCAAAGTCCCAGCAATGCTTGGAAGAATGGGAATGTGAAAGTGAAAGTTGCTCAGTCATGTCTGACTCTTTGACCCCATGGACTGTAGCCTACCAGGCTCCTCCATCCATGGACTCTTTCAGGCAAGAGCACTGGAGTGGGTTACCATTTCCTTCTCCAGGGGATCTTCCCAGCACAGATCTCTGTGTTGTTGTCTCCCAAGTCTCCCGCATTGTGGGCAGACACTTTACCATCTGAGCCACCAGGAATGGGAGGCAGTTTTAAAAGAGGGAGCAAATACTTTGCCAAAAAACGTATACCCCAAACCAGTCAATCCTAAAGGAAATAAGCCCTAAATATTCATTGGAAGGATTGACACTGAAGCTCCAATACTTTGGCCACCTGAGGCAAAGAGCCAGCTCATTGGAAAAGACCCTGATACTGGGAAAGATTGAGAGCAGGAAGAAAAGTAGACAACAGAGGATGAGATGCTTAGATAACATCACGGAATCAATGGACATGAGTCTGAGCAAACTGGGTGAGAGTGCTTCCCTAGTGGCTCAGATGGTAAAGAATCCACCTGTAATATGGGAGACCTGAGTTCGATCCCTGGGTTGGGAAGATCCCCTGGAGAAGGAAACAGCAACACACTCCAGTATTTTTGTCTGGAGAATCCAATGGACAGAGGAGGCTGGAGGACTGTATCCTGTGGGATCACAAAGACTTGGACATGACTGAATGACTAAGCACAGCACAGCTGGGACACAGTGAAGGACAGGGAAGCCTGGTGTGCTGCAGCTCATGGGACTGCAAAGAGCTGGACCGGACACAACTTAGCCACTGAACAACAATGATATTGTTATTAGAAATAAAGAGATCATGACTTCCAACTCTTTGAATGCTCAGTCACTAAGTCATGTCCAACTCTTTTCAACCTTATGGAATGTAGCCCACCAGGCTCCTCTGTCCATGGACTTCTCCAGGCAAGAATACTGGAGTGGGTTGCCATTTCCTTCTCCATTTCAACTTTTTAAAGGAACATTATTTGACAAATTAACTTTCAACTTGATTTTTGAGAGTCTAGTATACCATCAATTAAAAGGTCATCTACCCTGGCTATTGGAGAAGGAAACGCCAGCCCACTCCAGTATTCTTGCCTGGAGAATCCCACGGACAGAAGAGCCTGGAGGGCTACAGTCTAGGGGGTCTCAAAGAGTCTCAAACATCTGAGTGACTAAACAACAGCACTGGCTATGCCAGTCTGTAGCAAATGTCTCCACATAAAAGGCTTTCTCGGCATTTCCAATATTTTGTTTGCACAGATAAAAGCTGTCTTAGAACACAAAGATCATATTTTCAGCAATTTATCTTTTCAAAGGAGGCATGCTGGGTACCCTTTAAATGAAACAAATCAGAATAGATGAGAAAAACCTTTAAATGGCCCGTAGATGGATGATGACTTGAGGAAGCCCCTTTCCCTAAACCACTTTGGCACAAGTAAAAAGCTGCCATCTTTGACCATTGCCTGGAAAGTCAATGGGTTTCCTCTTCTCTTAAGTGTGACAGCACCCACTTATGGTGGACCTACTGTGTGCCTGGCACCTTCCCTTGCTCAGTTCCTAACCTTCAGAGCAACCCCGGGAAATAGATCCTCCATTCGACAGAGGAAACAATGCTGCTGCTGCTGCTAAGTCTTGGCAGTCGTGTCCAACTCTATGCAACCCCATAGAAGGCAGCCCACCAGGCTCCTGGGTCCCTGGGATTCTCCAGGCAAGAATACTGGAGTGGGTTGTCATTTCTTTCTCCAGAGGAAACAATGAGGCTTGAGGATATGGAATCACTTGCTGGGTTGCAGACATAAAAGATGACACCAGGCTCTTCTGACTCCTATACCCCAGGCTCAGAAGTCCACACTAAAGCCACTAGGATTGGTCCATTGCATGAACTAAGTGGTAAAGATTTATTCCACCCAACTAGCTGGGTACTGAATATTCACAAATAACAAAAAATTTTCAAAAAAGAGGAAAAATTAGAACTTGGCCACTAGGAGCTATTGATCTGTAGTTCCCCTGTATGAACTGCAGGTTGACCAAAACCAGGTTCAAGCCTTAACTCTAAGCCTCATTTTTTCCATCTGAAAATCAGGGTGATAATAATAACAGTAACTGCCTCAAAGAGTTGTGAGGATCAGATGCATCTGTGCCTAGAAGGGTAAAGCATGCAAAGCATTCAGCTCAGTGCCAACAAGTAAGAGCTTACCTAATGAATGCTAGTTATTCTTGCAGCAGTAAATGTCACAAGTAAAGATCCATTCATTTGGTCCTGCAAACTTTAACATCTTTGCAAGCTCATGGTAATAAATACAAATAGCTCTGCAGAGCTTGCATTCAAGCCATTCTTAGCCTTAACTACTCTGACAAACCTTAGTTGGCCAACAACAAGAATAAGACTAGATGGCTCTGGGATAGAGAAACAGGCAATGTGGGAAAGAAAGTAGGGGAGAGGAGGGGGCAGATGAGAGTGTTGGAAAGTCAGGGAGGTGAATGCCTAAGGCTAATTTCCCATTTTACAATTTTACCGGGAAATTTTACCAGTTCCTCCCCAGTCTAGGAACTACCTACTATTTTTTAAATCTGGACAATTCCATGCTGTTGATAATGAAGATTATAAAATGATAACAAAAGACAATGTTTGTCAAGTGTTTATTACAAGACCACTTCAGTGCTAAGGGTGTGTGTGTGTGTGTGTGTGTATATATGTGTGTTTATGCTCAGTTGTACCTGACTCTTTGCAATTCCATGGACTGTAACCTGCCAGGTTCCTCTGTCCATCGAATTTTCTAGACAAGAATACTGGAGTGGGTTCCCATTTCCTATTCCAAGTGATCTTCCTGGCCCAGAGATCAAACCCTAATCTCCTCAATTGGTAAGGAGATTATTTTCCAGTCCAGCCCCTGGGAATCTCCCAGTGCTAAGTGGCTCCATAATAAATATGAGGTTCCTTTCATTGGTATTAATGCTGATTGCATTCTTTTCAAATTACATTTATAATTGTCATCAGTTACAGCACAGCAGTGAATAGCATTGGGGGTTTTGCTTACCAGAATTCTGACACAACTCCTCTGGAGGGGAAATACCCAAATTGTGTGACTCTTGGTGGATGGCCCGGCTGGGGATGTCAGCCTAACTGCTGCGAGTGGGCATGTAACCTCCACCCAGCCAACAAGAAGCTCCTGGCCTAGTCTCTGGAACCAGGAGAGTCACCTAAAAACACCAGGATGGTGGGGAAAATTGCTCACCGTGGCCACCACACAAAGGCAGGTATCAGGGTGGTCTCTGCCCCCAAGGCATGTCAGCACTGGCATCTGGGGTCCAGGAGGGGCCACGGTGCCAGCAACAATGGCCATCTTGGAGGACCTTTGGCTCTCTGAGTCAAATTCTTCAGCTTTTCTTTCAGTTCTAGGAGCTTCCTAGGGAAAATTCATTCACTGAGTAAATAGCCCTCAAGATTGGGAAGTGGATATGGTACAATGTGGGCCAACAATGCCTAGTGATGTTTGTTTCCCCCACCCAGTGGCTCCCTGACTATTTACATTTTATGTGAGCATCTGTATTATTAACATATATTGCTTCATTCAACAAAAATAACACAGAGAGCCTCCTCTGTGCTAGTTCTAGAAGATGGCATGTCTTTGAACAAAGAAATGAAGGCTGAGATTTATGTAAGTCTCCATCAGCAATTAAAGGATCTGCTGTATTTCATAGAGCCAGCTTTTGGTGAGACAAATTAGAAACTCATTCAAGGACACAGAGGACTAACTATAAGTGAGGCAGTTAAATCTCCATTCCATGTCTGTGATTCAAAAGTACTATTTTTTGAAACTTCATTATAATAATTGATTCGAGTGACAAAATAGATGAGTTTTGGCTGTATATTGAACCATCAGCAAGGGCCTTATGAAGAGAGAGGTGCAAATTCATTCAGTCCTTGGTCTCCGTGATCATGAAAACATTCAGCTACTGTAGAGAACAGTGCCAGCCAGAGAAGAGCAAGAATTTCAGGTTCTCATTTAAGGAAATGTATACTTGCTATGGGCTTCCCTGCTGGCTCAGTCGTAAAAGATCCACCTGCAAATGCAGGAGCCACAGGTTTGATCCCTGGGTTGGGAGGATCCCCTGGAGAAGGAAACGGCAACCCATTCCAATATTCCTGCCTGGGAAATCCCATGGACAGAGGAGACTGGTGGGTTACAGTCCATGGGGTCACAAACAGTCGAGCAGGACTTAGCAACTAAAACACAGCATACTATATCCCATAGCCTGATTCAGTCATGAGGTGTGAGGAAAAACTGGAAGGTGTGAGGAAGAATGTAACACGCCAGCAGTCAGTCTGCTGTCCTAGAAACACAGCTGTTAACATGGTGATGGGCTGACTTTGGCGTTCTCCCTCCCGAGGACATTTCTTGTCAGGAGGCAGGACCTTTCTTGGGTCAGGAGGCAGCTTAGACATCACAGGATCACTCCCTATAGGATCCCTTTCTGCTGGGATGATGCAGCAGAAACAGGCCATCAACCCTCAGCTTTTGAGTTTAATACTCTTTGCAACTCACTGGAGAAAGCATGGCTGACAATAAAAGCCATTTGAGTCCCAGAAGCTACATTCCTGAAGGATCCAGGGATATGCATTGTATACCATAAACAACAGATTTGAAAAAAATATAGAATAACATGAGAGCCAATTTTTGCTCCCCCATAGGAGAATGTTTAATCATCCACAGGCTGGGATGAAAGAGAACAGAAGAGGATGCCACATAGGGCTCAGTGGGTATCCTGAGAAAAAGATCCAGGCTCATCTGTCCTCTGGATTCAAGTCAAACAGGGAGGGGTGTGACAGTTAACATTACATGTCAACTTGGCTATGTCAGTGTGTCTAGTCAGGTGATCAAACACCAACCTAGACGATGCTCTGAAGGCATTTTGTAGCTATAAACAGATTCAAATTAGTAGACTTCTAGTAAAGCAGATTATCCTCCATAATGTGGGTGGGTCTTGTCCAATCAGTTGAAGACCTTAAGAACAAAGACTGAGCTTTGCCAGAGAGGAAGAAATTCAGCTGGCGACTGAAGCATAGAATTCCTGCCCAAGATTCCAGCCTGCTGCCTTGTACAGCTTGAACTTAAGACTGAGACATCACTAGTCAGCAGAATTTCTAGCCTATTGGTCTGACCTATAGATTTCACACTTACGGGTCCTCACAATGAAACAATTCCTTGGAATAAATCTCTCTCACTCTCCCCTCTCTCAATAGAAAGACAGATAGATGAGAGGAAAGAGAGGGAAAAAAAGGAGACCTTATTCATTCTATTTCTTTGAAAAACCCTGGCTAATATAAGGGCAGGGGTGACAGATGCCCCTTTCCCACCTGGAAGTTTGGGGACTCAAGAGCAGAGGCAGTCTGTGCCTTACTTCTTAGCTGTGGACCAATATCTGCAGCTTTCCACCCACCCCATGGGGTGTGATGCAAAGAATTGACAGCTGGGGCAGCCCGACAATGTTCTTCACAAGCAAGAGTGTCTCTTCTGTAATAGTCAGAGTTCTCTTGAGAAACAGCATCAGTAGACCAATAGGAAGGGGAAGGGTGAGAGAGAGAGAAGACTGAAATTATAAGATTTGGTTCATGTGGTTATGGAGGTAAAATTTCCATCATCTGATGTCTGTCAGGAAATCTGATGGTGTAATTCAGTCTCAGGTTAAACAGTTCAGGAAGGAGACCACTGGTGTAAGTCCTAGGATCCAGAGGCCATTGGTGTAAGTCCTGGTATCCAAAGTCCTGGTATCCAAACACATCAGCCAGAGAAAGGGGGGAGCTGATGTCATGGGCAGAAGATAGTTGTCTCTGCTCAAGAAGAGAGAGAACTTGCCCTACCTCCACCTTTTGTTCTATCTGAGCCCTCAATGGAAAGGAAGAGGCCCACCCACACTGGGGAGATGGATGAGTCTTCTGATTCAAATTCTAATTCTTTCCAGAAACACCCTCACAAACACACCCAGAAATAACGTTTCAGCTGTCTGGGCATCCCTGAGCCCCGTCAATCAGCACATAAAATTAACTATTGCATTCTTCTTGCTAGAATCGCTCAGTAGATGCTGAAGGGAAGGTCAATGACACCTGCCAGGTAGAAAGATCTGGGTAGACCAGTGACTTTTCATGAAATGAGAGTGTGAATATCTCAAGAGCTCACAAGAACAGACAATGGCATCCAAGGACAAGACTCTTCCTCCTGCTGAGACTGTAGTACTTTCTAAACTCATAGTCCTTGAGTGAACTCACCTTTCTGTGGGGAAGAGGAGGAACCCCTGAATTGCCAGAGGAAGCCCTAAACTGGCTGTGCTTGCATTTAATGAATCAGGACTCATTCATTTCCACCATTTAGTGGGAGCTTAGGGTAAACACATGAAATAAGTTTGCATTTTGGATGCCTGAGTTTGAGGACTGAGACATGATTTCTGCAGAAGCTTGATTACTAACACAGAAAATTATACATCTTCACTCAGGAAAATTAGAAAATATTCTTTGTAATAAGTCATGGTGTTTTTTAGCCTAGAGTCAAAATATTCATGGACGGCACTCAAGTCCAATAACAATAGGGATATATTCTATTGTGTGTTTTCACTTTGATGCTAACTCTTAAAAGCATTAAACATAAGCTGAGATTTTAGATATTCAGATTTGGCTCTTGATCTGTAATATTATTAGACCAGGCTGCAATCAGATAAGGCAGGAGGTTTCTGAAGAAAGAGAACCAAGTGTGGCTTTCTTGACATTAGAGAAGTCATTTCTGGTCTAAGCTATTTTTTGATCTAAGCCTGGTCACAGTGCTTGCCCTTGAACAAGTCTCAGTAATTCATGATCTTAAGGGAACAACAAAATGCAGGAACAAACAACTATTACAAGGCAAGCAAAGTAACAATAGCAAAGATAATATATCAGTTGTAAAGACTCCCAGTTCTGTTTTGATGGTAAAGATTAGCTTGGAGCTCAACCACAACACCAAGTGGAAACAAAATGATGATTGCGTTGACCTCGTCTGACTCTCCTAACTTCAGTCAACTAAGGCTTGGACTGCTAAAGCCCCCTCATGAGTATGCAGATACCCTGAGCTTTAAACTTCCTCAGTTTTGCTGTTCTGGGAGACTGGCTTTGGGGAAGATTACCCCTTGTTCTCCTTATTTGTTCCAAGTAATAAATCCTTCCTTCTCTCACCTTTGGCTTGGTTGTCTCTTTGGCTTGACCCTCCTGAGAAAGGAACCAGTTTTCAGGTGTTAACTACAAACTGACACTTGCCAAGAGCATTGCCAATGACTGAACAACAAAGGCATTTGCCATCTGCCTCTGTGGAGATTGAACCCTGTGGCGCTGCATCTGTTGACCTTCTACACCTCTTCAGGTACTGCAGGGTGGAAATAGGTACTCTGTAAGGCCTCCTTAGACAGCCATTAGCCTTTTTGCATTTCTTTTTCTTGGGGATGGTTTTGTTCAGCACCTCTTGTACAATGTCATGAACCTCCATTTACAATTCTTCAGGCACTCTGGTTATCATATGTAATTCCTTGAATCTCTTTGCCACTTCCACTGTATAATCATAAGGGATTTGATTTAGGTCATACCTGAAAGGTCTAGTGGTTTTCCCTACTTTCTTCAACTCAAGTCTGAATTTACCAATAAGGAGTTCATGATCTGAGCCACAGTCAGCTCCCAGTCTTGTTTTTGCTGACTGTATAAACTTTTTTTCCATCTTTGGCTGCAGAGAATATAATCAATCTGATTTCAGTATTGACCATCTGGTGATGTCCATGTGTAGAGTTGTCTCTTGTGTTGTTGGAAAAGGGTGTTTGCTATGACCAGTGCATTCTCTTGGCAAAACTGTTAGCCTTTGCCCTGCTTCATTTTGTACTCCAAGACCAAATTTGCCTGTTACTTCAGGTATCTCTTGACTTCCTATTTTTGCATTCCAGTCCTCTATGAAGAAAAGGACATCTTTTTTGGGTGTTGGTTCTAGAAAGTCTTGTAGCTCTTCATAGAACCTTTCAGCTTCTTCTGCATTAGTGGTTGGGGCATAGACTTGGATTACTGTGATATTGAATGGTTTGCCTTGGAAACAAACAGAGATCATTCTGTCATTTTTTAGATTGCATCCAAGTACTGCATTTTGGACTGTTTTGTTGACTATGAGGGCTACTCCAATTCTTCTAAAGTATTCTTGCCTACAGTAGTAGATATAATGGTCATCTGAACTAATTTCACCCTTTCCAGTCCATTTTAGTTCACTGATTTCTAAAACATCGATGTTCATTCTTGCCATTTCCTGTTGACCACTTCCAATTTAACTTGCTTCATGGACCTAACATTCCAGGTTCCTATGCAATATTGTCCTTTACAGCATCAGTCTTTACTTCCATCATCAGTCACATCCAGAGCTTGGCATTGTTTTTGCTTTGGCTCCATCTCTTCATTCTTTCTGGAGTTATTTCCCTACTCTTCCCCATAGCATATTGGGCACCTACTGACCTAGGGAGTTCATCATTAAGTGTCATATCTTTTTGCATTTTCATACTGTTCATGGGCCTCTCAAGGAAAGAATACTGAAGTGGTTTGCCATCTCTTCTTCAGTGGACCACATTCTGTCAGCCCTCTCCACCATGACCCATCCATCTTGGGTGGCCCTACATGGCATGGCTCATAGTTTCATTGAGTTAGACAAGGCTGTGGTCCATGTGATCAGTTTGGTTAGTTTCTGTGATTGTGGTTTTCATTCAGTCTGCCCTCTGATGGAGAAGGATAAGAGACTTGTGGAAGCTTCCTCAGGGAAGGGACTGGCTGTGGGGGAATCTGGGTCTTGTTCTGATGGGTAGGGCTATGCTGAGTAAATCTTTAATTCAGTTTTATGTTGATGGGTGGAGCTGTGTTCCCTCCCTGTTGTTTGGCCTGAAACCAAACTATGGTGGGGGTAATGGCAGTAACTACCTTCAAAAGAACTTATGCCAGCATTGTTATATTCAGTGCCCCTGACCTGCAGCAGGCCACTGTAGGCCCACACCTCCACCAGAGACTCCTGGACACTCACAGGCAAGTCTGGATCAATCTCTTGTAGGATCACTGCTCCTTTCTCCTGGGTCCTGGTACCCAAAATGTTTTGTCTGTGCCCTCCAAGAGTCTGTTTCCCCAGTCCTATGGAAGTTCTGTAATCAAACCCCACTGACCTCTAAAGTCAAATTCTCTGATGGTACTTAGTCCCTTTGCCAGATCCAGGTTGGGAAATCTGTTGTGGGTCCTAGAATTCTCGTAACAGCGTGAGAATTTCTTTGGTATAATTGTTCTCCAGTTTGTGAGTTTTCTGCTCAGGAGCTCAATGGTGGGGCTAGTGATGACCTCCTCCAAGAGAACTTACACTATACATCATGCTTCCCAGGTCTGCTGCAGCCAAAGCTCCTGTCCTTGTGGCAGGTCACCACTGGTCTGAGCAGAAGACACTCAGACACTCAAAGGCAGGTCTGGCTTAGTCTCTGTGGGGTTTCTGGGTCCTGGTCCACACAAGGTTTTGTCTGAGGCCTCTGAGCGTATCTAGAGGGTATGGAGTTTAATTTGAAATGCAATTTTACCCCTTGAACCATCTTGTTGGGGCTTCTTCTTTGCCCTTGGATGTGGGGTTTCTTTTTTTGGTGGGATCCAACATTCTCCTGTCAATGGCTGTTCAGCAGCAGGTTGCAATTTTGGAGTTCTCGCAGGAAGAGAGATGAGTGCATGTCCTTCTACTCAACCATTTTAGTCAATGTACAAATGCAAAAAGGCAAAATGGTTGTCTGAGGAGGCCTTACAAATAGCTAAGAAAAGAAGAGAAGCAAAAGGTAAAGGAGAAAAGGAAAGATATATCCATCTGAATGCAGAGTTCCAAAGAATACCAAAGAGAGAAGAAAGACTTCCAAAATGATCAATACAAAGAAACAGAGGAAAAAAATAGAATGAGAAAAACTAGAGAGCTTTTCAAGAAAACTACAGATACCAAAGGAACATTTCATACAAAGATGGACATAATAAAGGATAGAAATGGTATGGACCCAACAGAAGCAGAAGATACTAAGAAGAGGTGGCAAGAATACACAGAAGAATTATACAAAAAATACCTTTATGACCCAGATAACCACATTGGTGTGATCACTCACCTAGAGCCAGATACCTTAGAGTGCAAAGTCAAGCAGGCCTTAGGAAACATCACTACAAACAAAGCTAGTGGAGGTGATGGAATTTCAGCTGAGCTATTTCAAATCTTAAAAGATAATGCCCTTAAAGTGCTGCACTCAATATGCTGGCAAATTTGGAAAACTCAGCAGTGGCCCCAGGACTGGAAAAATTCAGTTTTCATTCCAACCCCAAATAAAGGCAATGCCAAAGAATGTTCAGACTACCACACAATTGCACTCATCTCACATGCTAGCAAAGTAATGCTCAAAATTCACCAAACCAGGCTTCAGCAGTACATGAACCATGAACTTCCAGATGTTCAAGCTGGATTTAGAAAAGCCAGAAGAACCAGAGATTAAATTGCCAACATCTGATGGACCATCAGAAAAGCAAGAGAGTTCCAGAAAAACATCTACTTCTAATGTAAGGCCTTCCTCACACCAAGGCTTTGACCATGTAGATCACAACAAAATGTGGAAAATTCTTCAAGAGATGGGAATACCTGACCACCTGACCTGTCTCCTAAGAAATCTGTATGCAGGTCAAGAAGCAACAGTTAGAACTGAACATGGAACAACAGACTGGTTTCAAGTCAGGAAAGGAGTAGGTCAAGGCTGTATATTGTCACTGTATTTAACTTATGTGCAGAGTACATCATGAGAAATGCTGGGCTGGATGAAGCACAAGCTGGAATCAAGATTTCCAGGAGAAATATCAATAACCTAAGATATACAGATGATGACACCACACTTATGGCAGAAAGTGAAAAGGAACTAAAGAGCCTCTTGATGAAAGGGAAAGAAGACAGTGAAAAAACAGCCTTAAAACTCAACATTCAAAAAATGAAGATCATGACATACGGTCTCATCACTTCATGGCAAATAGATGGGGAAACAATGGAAATAGTAAGAGACTATTGGCTTGGGCTCCAAAATTACTGCAGATGGTGACTGCAGCCATGAAATTAAAAGATGCTTACTCCTTGGAAGAAAAGTTATGACCAACCTAGACAGCATACTGAAAAGTAGAGACAGTACTTCACCACCAAAGTCAGTATAGTCAAAGCTGTGGTTTTTCCAGTGATCATGTACAGATGTGAGAGTTGGACTATAAAGAAAGTTGAGCACTAACGAATTGATGCCTTTGAACTGTGGTGTTGGAAAAGACTCTTGAGAGTCCCTTGGACTGCAAGGAGATCAAACCAGTCAATCCTAAAGGAAATGAGCCCTGAATATTCATTGGAAGGACTAATGCTGAAGATGAAGCTCTAATATTTTGGCCACCTGATGTGAGGAGCTGACTCATTAGAAAAGACCCTGAAGCTGGGAAAGATTGAAGACAGGAAGAGAAGGAGATGACAGAGGATGAGATAGTTGAATGGCATCACCAGCTCAATGAACATGAGTTTCAGCAAGCTCTGGGAGATGGTCAAGGACAGGGAAGCCTGAAATGCTTCAGTCCATGAGATCACAAAGAGGTGGACATGACTGAACAACTGAACTGAACTGAGGCACTCTGTGCTCCAGGGAATCTGGTGGAACAAGCCTTTAGACAGTTGGATGTTTTTAGGAACAGATTTTATGCTCCCAATCCTTGCATCTTCTCATATCTAGAAAAGCACTAAATCCCTTCATTGTAACATCTGATCCTAGTGAATAGCAGAAAATCTTTTGTAAAATGAGTGCTTAATGGTATTGTAGTCCACCTTCATGAAAACCTTATATTTTTTACCTTCTCTCCACTTCCTCTTTAGAGCAGTCTCTCAGAGCTATCTGACATGCTGCCTCCCAGGATGCAGTCCTCATTTTGCCCCAAATAAAACTTAACTCACAACTCTCAAGTTGTGCATCTCTTCTAGTCAATACAGGTAACCACAGGAAAGTCCAACTGACAGCATTTCACTTTTGTGTTTCTCTCTGGGATCCATACAAAGGCTTTCTCTCTTTCAAAGGTGTCTAAACAATACTTGAGTTTGAAACAGTCTTGTAAAGGAAAGGGTGGAAGAATTGGGTGAGAAGTCTTGTTCTCAAGTCCCAGGTCCTTGATTCTCTTCCCTGACCAGTTTCCTCATCTCTAGTGATGGTTTCAAATACTAAATCAATTAAAACACAAAATGTTATTGTTGCTCATTCCCTCAGTCATGTCCAGGTCTTTGTGACCCCATATACTGCAGCACGCCAGGCTTCCCTGTCTTTCACTGTCTCCTGGAGTTTTCTGAAACTCATGTCCATTGAGTCAGTGATGCCATCCAACCATCTTATCCTCTGTTGCCCCCTTCTCCTCCTGCCCTCAATCTTTCCCATCAGCAGGGCATTTTCCAATGAGTTGGCTCTTTGTATCAAGTGGCCAACTGTAAATTATAAGGCCCTGTAGAATTGCAATGTTCATTGAATTAATAATTCAATCCCAGCACAGTAGAATTAAATGTTACAGGAGTTTTCATTTCAATTAGCTGTGTGTATGAGTGTGTAAGGGAGTGTAGTTTGAAAAGGAAAAATAGAACTAAATGTCTAACATTAAAACTATAACCGTGGATGCCCTTTCATTTCTTATTTCAGAACAAACAAATGCCTATTTTGTCTATTGAGTACATGGTAGTTTGTATGAATTGGTACTGGTATTGAAATTGTGTAGGACCCTGTGGGGCTCCTGGGCACAGAAACCTTTCAAACAGTTGCTAATCAGGGAATCAACCCTGAATATTCATTGGAAAGACTGATCCTGAAGCTGAAGCTCCAGGGCTTTGGCCACCTGATGCAAAGAGCCAACTCATTGAAAAAGACCCTGATGCTGGGAAAGATTGAAGGCAGGAGGAGAAGGATATAAAGAGGATGAGATGGTTGGGTGGTACTACCAATTCAATGAACATGAGTTTGAGCAAACACTAGGAGACTGCGAAGGACAGGGAAGACTGGCATGCTGCTGTCCATTGGGTCACAAAGAGTCAGACAGGACTGGTTAACAACAGGGGGCCTGAACAACAACAATCAGGGGAGGGAGGGGATGCAGAGACAAGAGACAAACGACCAAGAAACAATAGTGCAACATTGGGACAGGATCCTGGTTCTGCCTCAAGGGATATGCATACCAACATCTCTGAGCTCTTTCCAGAACTAAAACCCTCAAGAAATGGAAATTGTCAGCATTCTTCATTTCAGAGCTCATCATGAGGCATCTGAGGCCAGATTAAAGGAGCGTCCTGCATACCCTGATGCTTATCAGCAACCCCACTCTTAAACCATTGCTGTAAAACTCCTCACCAAATCCTCCTGAGTAGAGGGGACAGTTTTTCCAGGGCATGAGTCCACTATGTCCCCCTTTGCCTGGCAAAGCAATAAGTTTATTCTTTTCTACTTTACCCAAAACTCCATCTCTGAGATTTGATTTAGCACTGGTGCACAGAGGCCAAGTTTTTGGCATCACTATTTTGGAAAAGACCATTTATTAATTTTGGAATCCAAATGAAAATGAGTTAAAAACAGCTGGCTGGGCTGGAGGGTGTGGATCAGAGCATCTATTATCTTTCTCTCTTTTAAAGAGCTTGATGACTTTCTTACACCGGATCTTGATTCTGGATCATGGCCGAGGGCACTGAGTATGTCAGAGCCACTTGGGAGCAAGACGAGTACTCTATTAGTTGAGTACAAAGTCAGTCAACAATCCATCATCAAAATATAAATGTAGCTTCTAAATGTAATTTGGCTTCCCAATGATATGCTTGGGCCGGAAGCACAGAAAACCTAATCTAAAATGCCTGGATGTTTCCTACCCAGAGACAGAAAAGAGACACCATGATTTAAAGCAGTAGAAAACATTTAAGGGGTCATTCACAAGAAGGATGTGGAATGTTCTTCGTTTTCCTCAATCTTCTGAATATTCTAATCTTCCCTCATTGCCTTTTCACAAAGTATTTAAACACTCTTTCAAAACAGGGTGTGAATAAGAGATAATGTGACTATTGAAACTGAGCAGGACCCTATGGGGATCCTGGACATGAAAGCTTTTCTGTCCCTAGTTTCTTGTTTGTAGAGAACAGCCTCCAGCCTCCATGACCTTCCCTGAGTCCCAAAGGGCAGATGTGAACAGTTGCTCATCAGGGAAGGGAGAGGATGCAGAGGCAAGGAAGGGAGAGCCAAGAAACAATGGTGCAGCCTTGAGACAGGTCCTAGTCCCACCTCCAGGGACACACATGACAACATCTTTAAGTTCTTCTGCAAAACTAAAACCCCCAACAAATGGAAGACATTTTTTCCCTCTACCATCTTAGGCTTTTTGGTTGGAATCCTGAAAATTAGACTCACAAAAGATTAACAAGAGAGAAACAGAAGTTTATTGATACATGTAGCTTCCATATACAAGAGTGTGTGCTTAGTCGCTCAGTCATGTCCAACTCTTTGTGACCCCATGAACTGAAGCCCTCCAGGGTCCTTTGTCTGTGGTGTGTACTCAAAACAGCTTCCGTGACAGGCTGCTGGGAGATACAGCAGGCCCTAG
>ML664152.1:6490221-6512485 GCA_007570785.1 Antilocapra americana
GGGCTCTTGTCGGATTCCACTTCTTGGATGAGACTTGCGCCCTAGCCGGCTAGCAATAAACCCCTTTATGCTTTTGCATTGCTGTGTGGACTTGGTCTCTTCAGGGGCTTGGGACCCGGAGTTTGGACTTAACATGTCCATGGAGATTCTCCAGGCGAGAACACTGGAGTGGTTTATCATGCCCTCCTTACCAAATACAAGAGACTACCCAGCAATGAGTAATTTGAAGGGGGTTGGTTAGAACTTGGGTGCATATAGCATCTTAATGAAAGACCACACATTTGTATAGAAATGATGAGACATAGAAAAAAGACTTTGAGCCTGTAGGGAAGGCAAATTCTGAGCAGGTGAATACATGGGGGCAATAACAGAAGAAAAGTGAGTTACATAGACTCCTCTGTGGCTAAATCTGGTCTGTTAAGCGTCCAGAATTGTCTTCAAGGATTAACTTCAACCTTCCTAGTAGAGATGGAAGGTGAGGGAGGGGCACCTTTACAAACTTAAGTCCTGCTTTTAGGCAAATAGCGGGAAGGCAGAGAACTTTTCTTGTATTGTTGTATCCACGGGTTCTGGGAAACAAACTCATTCAGAAGGACAATGCAGATAGTGGAGTGCAGTTTATTACACTGGGGCCCAAGGCAGAGTCTCCTCTTAGCCAAGGACCCTGATCAGCATTTGTGAAAATCTTTTATACCCCCTGTGTATGGTTCCAAACTCACCAACCCAAATTCCTTGAGACTTACATAAACAAAAGATGGGTAAATACAATCACAATAGTCTCATCATTCACGTATTATGTGTTTAAACAGTTAAACAATTGGCCAATAATCAGTAAGCCCAGGGTTACACTCCGATAGGTACAGAAAAATTTATGGCCTGTGCAGAGACAGGGGTGATTAGTGTATGTTTTCTCTTAGGTGATGAGTAACCTGGATACGATCTTCAAGGTTCCCCTGTCCGGAGGGGGTCTTGTCCTTTTATTGTCATTTCCATAGGCACTAAGCACAGAGTTCAGAATCCATTGGAGAGGCAGCCGAGCTTGATCAGCATGAACAGGCCTAAGGTAGAGTCTAGGCCCTATGAATTCCCTCTTCAGTATCTATTAAAACACAGCTTGTGCCAAAGTAGTGGATGGCATATTTTGCTGCCCTTCAGTGCACTTAGCCAAGTGTGTCTATGCAGTAATATGCTTGATTTCTTTTTTATTTCAGTATGTAAAAACAGAGGTGGCAGAGGATGAGATCATTAGATAGCATCACTGACACATGGACATGAATTTGAGCAAACTCTGGGAGATAGTGGAGGACAAAGGAGCCTGAAGTGCTGCAGTCCATGGGGTCAGAAAGAGTCAGACACATATAAAAATAACATATATATAAACAAAAGTATAGAGATATAAAAATTATGTTATGGAAAAACATATATTAATTCCTTTGATGCTATGGTTGAGCAGGAAGATTTTAGAAGTATTTTTGTTGGAATTTATTTAGCAAATACTATAGGGCATCACCAGTCCACCAGAGGTTCTCAATTAGGTATCTATCATCAGATAACAAATGACACCAAGCAGGAAGTTCAAGTAATCCATTGGTTTCTGCATCTTTCTAGAATGATGGGAAACAGCCTGATACACACTCATGCACACACACACACACACACACACACACACACACACACATTTTTCTGGATTGGGAGCCACTAAGGACCCAATTCATTAGCCATGATAAACATACCTGCTCTCCTGAGGCACCTTTCTGGTCCCTGAGCAACATCCCCAAAAGAGCAGTTAGCCAACACGGCTCTCACAGGACTTCTGAGTCACTTAGAGAGGTCGCCATGGAATCAAATGAATATACTTCTCCAGAAAAAGGGATAAACGCTCAGAGCAAATTGCTATGGGAGCCCATAGGACAGAGGGACTCAGGAGGAATCATACGAGACTTCCTGAAATGCTGCTAGTATTTGATCCGAAATATAGGAATGCATAAGCTTTTAGTAAACAAGGGCTTCCTTGTGATTCAGATGGTAAAGCGTCTGCCTGCAATGAGGGAGATTCAGGTTCGATCCCTGGATCGGGAAGATCCCATGGAGAAGGAAATGGCAACCCACTCCAGTACACTTGCCTGAAAAACACCATGGACTGTAGCCTGAGAACCCTGGTAGGCAACAGTCCATGGAGTCACAAAGAGTCGGACACAACTGAGCGACTTCACTTTCACTTTAGTAAACAAAGAGGAAAGTATTACAGAATCTAGAAAAGAAGCAAGGCAAGTGAGTGCATTTCATTAATTTCTTTTCTTTCAGACATTTAACAGTCTTTTTATGAAGCCTGAGTTGATTTTTTTCTCTTTTTTCTTCTTTATTTTTTAATCAGAGCAGAGTTGATTTACAATGCCGTGTTAGTTTCAGATGTATAGCAAAATGATTCAGTTATACACACATATATAAATCTATTCTTTTTCAGATTCTTTTCCATGATGTACATGGGCTTAGTTGCTCAGTCATGTCCAACTCTTTGCGACCCCATGGACTGTAGCCTGCCAGGCTCCTCTGTCCATGGGGATTCTCCAGGCAAGAATACTGGAATGGGTTGCCATGCCCTCCTCCAGGAGATCTTCCCAATCCAGGGATTGAACCCAGGTCTCCAGCATTGTAGGTAGATTCTTTACCATCTGAGCCGCCAGGGATATTGCAAGATATTAAATAAGTTCCTTGTACTGTACAGTAGACACCTGTTAGTTGTTCTTAGCTATTTACTGAGTGCATACAGTGAGTCAAGCACTTCAGGCTCACAGATCAGGAAAACACACCACTACTTCCTGAAAGGTTCACAGTTTAATACAGTTTCTCAGCACTAGAAACTGGCTTTGGGGCTGGAGAATTCTTTGCTGAGGGGGGCCATCCTGTGTATTATAAAATGTTTAGCATCATCCATGGTCTGTACTCACTAGATGCCATAAGCAGAGCCCTCAAAGAGTGAGCACATAAAATGTTTCCAGACATTGTCAAACTCCCTTGGCTTCAGGGACCGGTGCAACCCCGCCCCAACCCCCCAGCCCAGTTGAGAACTAGATAAAAAAAAGAGAGAGACAGCAGAGGATGTGATGGTGGTGGTGATGCCTGATGGAGACACGCAGACAAACCCTGCCCCCACCTTGCCCCTTGCAGCCTGAGGGACCAGAGGTGGATACCAGGTGGAAGGGTAGCAGGACCTGAGTCTTAAAGAATAAATGTATGTCATGAAAAGAAAATTTCAGGGAAGAATATTGCTTTTAGAGTAGTAAATCTAAAATCTACCCAATGGTACGGAGATGTCTGGTAGGCACCTGAAAATTCAGGGGTCACATGAATAGAAGTGAATGTTGAAGCCCAGGGTTTTAGTGAAATTAGAAGAGAACATTCAGAAACAGGAGAAAAGAGCACAGCAAGTGGGAAAAGGCATGCCGGGAAAACGATCCCTCAAGAGAAACAGCGAAGAAGGGAAGAGAGAAGGAGAGTTTGTAGCAGGAAACATGGCTAGATGTTTGGGTGTGGGGAAAACTAAGAAGAAGCCTCTGGGTTTTGTCAAGAGGTCACTTGAGGACCTTACAGGGAGCTTTCAGAAACCAGAATGTAAAGGACAAACATGGGAAAGAGGCTGGCGTGAAAGGGGATGGAGAGGGTGATTTTAAAAGGCTGTCAGATTCGAAAGAAAAAAAATGAACTTGTTTAGAAGAGCAAATACGTAGAGCTGTTTGGAAACCAAAGAAACAGAACAGGAGCTAAGGGAGATTCCAAGGGAAGGGCACACACTTACAAGCAGGGCGCCCAAGGACTCCGAAACAAGAGATCAAACAGAACATTTCCTTTAAAAGGAAGCGAGTCTGCTTGTGCCTCAGGGTAGGATGTGGTCAGGCCAATGCTCCTGCAGCCACAGCCACAAAAAGGTGGATAAATTACAGAATTATCTTTGCCAGGCATTGCAGAACTGTGCCAGCGATAAAGACTAGAGGAATGAAGAGTCCAGATGTGGGAAAACAACCACTCTGAGGTGAAATGACGGTGGCTGTCTATTTTCCCGTGGGCACCTTCTGTTCCTGGTGGTGCTGAGGATAAGACAAGCAGAGGGCTTCTGCTGAAACAAAGAGAAGCAGCAAGGCGTCTAAGGGCCAAAGAAGCTGCCATGACAAACAGGAAATGAGGGGGCAGTGGAGACAGGTCACGATCTATAAAAAATGAAGTGGCTTCACTTGTATTCCCTTGGGGCTTAAAAGACAAGGTCTTTCAGAGAGTCTGCCTCAGACACAAAGCAGATCTCTCTGGAAGATGTTGCCAGATTTTGAAAAATGTGCATGGAGGAGCAGCAGCTAAAAACATGTTCAGAGATGCCCTGATATTCTTCCCTTCAGTGGAGCAAACTCCCCTTAGTGACTTACCTCCAGGGAAAAGAATGCAGCAGACATGATGGAATGTGACTTTTGAAACCAGGCCATAAAGACACAATGATTTCCATCTTGCTTTCTCTCTTGAGTCACTCCTGGGGAAAACCACCTGCCATGTCAGAAGGATGCACAAATGCCCTATAGAGATGCTATATGGTGAGGAAATGAACAGCAGTCAGAGAAGAAAAGAGAGCCCAGTTCAACAGCCAAGTAACTAAATTTGTGAGGAACTCGTCCAATTTTGAAGGAAGCTGAAGCCGATGCTTTGACTACAGATTTGTGAGACCCTCAGCCAAATTACTAAGCTAAGCTGCTCCCAAACTCATGACATATAAACTGAGATAATAATGCTGGTTGTTTTAAACCTCGAAGTTTGGAGTAATTAGTTATGCAGAAATAGATAACTAAGACATAAGCAAACTTGCTGTTGTTGTTGTTCAGTCACTAAGTGGTATCCGACTCTGCAACTCCATGGACTGCAGCACAGCAGGCTCCTCTGTCCTCCACTATCTCCCTGAATTTGCTCAAATTCATGTTCATTGAGTCAGTGATGCTATCTAACTATCTCATCTGTCACCCCCTTTTCCTTTTGTCTTCAATCTTTTCCAGCATCCGGGATTGCAAGGAGATCAATCCAGTCAGTGTTAAAGGAAATCAACCCTGAATTTTCATTGGAAGGACTGATGCTGAAGCTGAGGCTCCTGATTCAAGGAGCGACTCATTGGAAAAGACCCTAAATCTGGGAAAGGAAAGAACTAAATTGAAAGCCTCTGAAGGGAAGAACTGAACTTTCTGGTCTTTCATGGTTGAGATGAAGATTTGCTGGGCTCTTGATCAGAAGCCTGAAATAGTGGTGAAGCAGATCTAAGCTAGGTCTCACTAAAACTGCAGCTCAGCAGCTAACTCAACTCACTCTCAGTTAAGCTAAGGTGATCAGTCTCTTCTCTGCCTAACAAAAAAGAAAAACAAGTCATTTTGGTGAAAGACAACATCACCTAAATCTCTACTGTTCTTTTACATGTAATACGCATTTTAAAAATTAGATGTACAAAGAAGGAAGGTCATATTGAGACAGGAGGGAATGGGCAGGGCACAACCTTTCTCAAAAAAAGTGAGAATAAAACATAAACCAGCTAGAACCATCTAGATCAAAGATGGTGGAAAAATTGACTTCCAGTAGATTTTGAGCCTCATTATATGTTCATTGTAAAACAAAGGGCTTCCTAGGTGTTTCAAAGGGTAAAGAATCTGCCTGCCAATGCAGGAGACATGAGCTCAACCCCTGGGTTGGGAAGATCCCCTGAAGAAGGGAAGAGCCACCCACTTCAGTATTCTGGCCTGGAAAATTCCATGGACAGAGGAGCCTGGCAGGCTACAGTCCCTGGAGTTGCAAAGAGTCAGACATCACATAGTGACTGAGCACATAATACATTAGTAAATGACACACCCACCAGCACCATGACAGTACCAAGGAGGACCACAAAAGGCCAAAATATAGGCAATGACTTCATTCCCGAAAATCCCCCCACTTCCTCAAAATAGTGGAATATCCTCCCTCTCATTAACCTATGAAATCACATGGGGGTTCCATGGCAGTCCAGTGGTAGGATTCAGTGCTTTCATTGCCATGGCCCTGGCTTTAATCCCTGGTCAGGGAACTAGGATTCTCACAAGCTACACGGTTATGGCCAAAAAAAGAAAAATTACCCAGCCGATAAAAACTAACCACCCCATATTTCAAAGCCACTCTCCCTTCTGAGACAGACTGTATCTTGTCCATGGGGTGTGTATGACTGTGAATATTCCTTCTTTCACTTTCCTGTGGCTCGATTTTGAATTCTTTCCTGTGTGAAGCCAAGGATCCTCTCTTGGCAGCCCATCCCAGGGACTCACCCAAGACCTGGGACATGACCATGTTCTGTGCCCTATTTTCCTGCAACAACAGGAGTAATAATCAATAGAAAAAATCATTCATTAGAAGTAGAAACACAGATAAGCTGGATATTGGAAATTGCAAACAAGGATTTTAAAGTAATTAATATGTTTCTTTTGCTTTTCAATCCCCTTTGATGAAAAGGACTTTTTGTTTGTTTGTTTGTTCTAGAGAAGGTTTCGTGGGTCTTCATAGAAATGTTCAACTTCAGCTTCTTTGGCATTAGTGGTTGGGGCATAGACTTGGATTAGTGTTATATTGAATAGTGTGCCTTGGAAACAAACAGAGATCATTCTGTCTCTTTGAGATTGCAACCAAGTACTGCATTTTGGACTCTTTTGTTGACTTGAGGGCTACTCCATTTTTTCAAAGGGATTCCTGCCCACAGTAGTAGATATAATGGTCATCTGAGTTAAATTCACCCATTCTAGTCCATCTCAGTTCACTGATTCCTAGAATGTTAATGTTCACTCTTGCCATCTCCTGTTTGACCACTTCCAGTTTACCTTGACTCATGGACCTAACATCTCAGGTTCCTATGCAGTATTGCTCTTTACAGCACCAGACTTCTCTTTTGTCACCACACACATCCCAAACTGGGTGCTGTTTTCACTCTGGCTCAGCCTCTTCATTCCTTCTGGAGCTATTTCTTCACTCTTCTCCAGTAGTGTATTGGGCACCTACCGACCTGGGGAGTTCATCTTTCAGTGTCATCTCTTTTTGCCTTTTCATACTGTTCATGGGGTTCTCAAGCCAATAGTGCTGAAGTGGTTTGCCATCTCTTCTCCAGTGGGCCACATTTTGTCAGAACGCTCCACCATGACCCGTCCATCTTGGGTGGCCCTACACAACACACGTCATAGTTTCATTGAGTTAGACAAGTCTGTGATCCATGTGATCAGTTTGGTTAGTTTTCTGTGACGGAATCATGCTTTTGAGCTTTTGAACTGTGGTTTTGGAGAAGACTCTTGAGAGTCCTTTGGATTGCAATGAGATCAAACCAGTTAATCCTAAAGGAAATCAATCCTGAATATTCATCAGAAGGACTGATGCTGAAGCTGAAACTCCAATACTTTGGCCACCTGATACAAAGAGCTGACTCATTGGAAAAGACCCTGATTCTGGGAAAGGTTGAAGACAGGAGGAGAAGGGGACAACAGAGGATGAGATGGCTGGATGACATGACCCAGTGGACATGGGTTTGAGCAAACTCCAGGAGATGGTTTAAACAGGGAAGCCTGGCA
Organism: Antilocapra americana; assembly: GCA_007570785.1. Taxonomy (NCBI): domain Eukaryota; kingdom Metazoa; phylum Chordata; class Mammalia; order Artiodactyla; family Antilocapridae; genus Antilocapra; species Antilocapra americana. The sequence goes on from ML664152.1 coordinate 6,497,820, forward strand.
TGCTGTTGTCCATGAGCTCACAAAGAGTCAGACACTACTGTGCAACTGAACAAGATGTGTTTCTTTAAATGAAGGAAAAGAATCATAATATAGATCAAAAGGTGAAGAATTTTTCCAAGGAATTTAAATTCACAAAAAATCAAATGAACAAGTATAATATCTCAAGTTAAGAATAGGTTTAACAGTGGATTGTACACACAGAACACAGCATTTGTAAGTTGGAAGAAAAACCAGTAGAAACCATATGCATTACAGAGAGAGAAACAGTGGGAAAAACAAATAGGAGTGTAAATTACATACAAGATACTCTCAGAAGGTCCAACATATGTATGTCATAAAGAAGAGAAAGAATGAGGGGAAATTGGGCAGAAGTAACAGTCAGAGAAATAATGGTTGAGAACTTTCCAGCAATGAAAAAGGAAGAGAGATATTTTATCTTCTGAAATATTGGTCAGCAAAAGAGAAGAGAGGAGGAAGAGGAACTCTGATGTTGCAGTGTAAGAAACCATATCTTCTTAGTAAAGCAGGACAAGTTCACCTTCAGAGAGTGAGGCAGTTTAACGGAATAAGAACAAAACCTGAAGAAAACAGAAAAGGGTACATCAGCCACTGGAGGCAATTCACTGAAGAATTAACTAGAATAAACCACAAGAAATGTCAGTTTGCAAGAAGGTTATATAAAATAATTTTGTGATGAGAGCAATGAATATGACTGGGTGTCTTTTTCTAATAGCATCTAAAAGCTCCACATCAAGACCATAAAAACATGTGCATGCTCACAGGCATACATACACACATTTAATCAATGTTAGGCAGAAACAAAATTGGAGGTGAAGAAATCAAATAGGAATCGAAACTGAACCCTAGTAAGAGAAGAGTGACGATGGAAGCGATCGATCATCTAATCCCTCCCAAGTGGAGAAACAAAGATAAAAAAAGATTGATAAACTGGGAGAACCAGGGCAGGTGGCAGGACTGCTGGTCTGATGGAGAAAAATAGGGACATTCAGAGTGAGACAGTGGAAGAGAACAGAGGTTGTAGCCATGGTGAGGAATTTTCCTTCTTTGAAGGCAGAGTAAATCTTGGTGGTTATAAGAGCCAGAAAACAGCCATAAATAATATTTTCTGAAATGAAACGAACATGAAGACTGTTAATGTCAAAACAATGAAAAACTATGAAGCTGTATGTTGCTTCATTTCCCTAGACCTGAGGAAAGAACCCAGGTGAGACTCTTGCACTCTTCCCTGCGTTTTATCAAACCCCGCAGTTTCCTACCTTGAGCTAAAACATGGTGTTTTTACTGGAATTTTCAGTTGTGTTTCAATTGTAAAGGAAAGTTTCATCCTGCAGGCTTCCTTGCTGACATGAAGCAGTCTTTTAAGATGTCTACTTAAAAAGTCACCCTTTTATAAATGCCTACCTGTTTTCCTTCTGAGCCCCAGCTAAAGATAACATGCATACTTAAAGAATTCGAACTTCCAAAAAAATCCACCTGGCTCTTGAAATTCGAAGTGGCAAACATCAGGTCAGTACGTTTCAAAAACAGAAGCAGCTAAGGCCATCCCACTCAACCAAAGAGCTAGCTTATCCATTAAACATCAGCACTGACAAAAGCAAATGGGCTCCCCAGGTGGTGCTAGTGGTAAAGAACCTGCCTACCAATGCAGGAGGCCAGGACTAGACCCCTGGGTCAGGAAGATCCCCTGGAGGAGGGCATGGCAACCCACTCCAGTATTGTACCTGGAGAATTCCATGCACAGAGGAGCTTGGTGGGCTACAGTCCATGGGGTTGCAAAGATTGGACATGACTAATGCAACTTAGCACACATGCACAGAAGCAAATAGTTGGAAAACTTAGAGAAAAGGTGACTTGGAAAATGCAACAATATTTGTGTCCATGGCCCCACAGACTCCCCTTTACCCTGACTTGACAGTTAATGCTCCCTGTCTTCTATGCCTTGTGGAGTTACCAGTGATACTTTGTGAAGCATTGGTGCAGAGATATTCTATGGACATGCGGTGATTGTAAGGCACTTGGAGCATCAGTTAACTCTCCAAGGCATGTTAGATGCCTCTCAAAAAGGATTTAATCACACATCCATAGAGATGCCTTAATCCTCCTATGTTCAGTCATTCAGTCATGTCTGACTCTACACACCTTCATGGATGGTAGGCCTCCAGCCAGGAGATCTCCTGACCCAGAGATCAAACCCATGTCTCCTGGCGTCTCCTGCCTTAGCAGGGGGGTTCCTTACCACTGAGCTCCCCAAATGAAGTCAACTCTGAGAAGCTCAGAAGTGTCACTTCTTTTCATGAAACTTAATTTCTTACCCTTGTTTCTTTAAATTGAGTGCTTATAAGCGAAATTGACCTTTCTCCCCCTCTTTTTATTGAAGTATAGCTGATTCAAAATGTGTTAATTTCTGCTGTACATCAAAGTGATACAGTTATAACTGTATGCATTTTTTTCTTATATTCTTTTCCATTATGGTTTATCATAGTATACTGAATATCGTTCTCTGTGCTACGCAGTAGGACCTCATTTTTTATCTATTCTATATATAAAAGCTTATTTATATCTCCTAACCCTAGCCTCCCACTCCATTCTGCCCTACCCACATCCCCCTTGGCAACCACCAGACTATTCTTTATGTCCATGAAAATCCACCTTTAGAGCCAAGAACAGAGTCTGTGGATGCACATAATTTTTTTAGAATATTACTTCTAACTTGTTTTATTCTTTCAGGTACCATGACTCCTCAAGGTCAGAACTTACTTTAAAAATCCAAGCAATGTTTATTGAGAGTGCTAAAACTAGAAAGAAACTAATTTTTCATAGGTTTCATTTCATTTCTATGACATTGGCCTGCACTTCTAAGTGTTAAAGACATTAGTAAGCTGCTAGAAATAGTTCCTTGAACAATAGCTGAGAGAACATGGCCACCTTTTATCAGCAGGAAACCTGACTATCCTTGCATACGCTTTTTCTTTTGTAGCATAATAAATTCACCTTGGATTTAGGACTCTGGGACAGTGCTAAAGCAAATCCAATGGAAATTTATAAAGGCCTATGTAAACATTTTCTTAACTTTGCACCAAAGTGACTAATACACAATTTTTAGTTTTTTTAACTTACTATCTTCCCATTGATAGGAGATAGATTGGTCTAGGGTCCCTTTAAGCTTTTCTTCCTCTAGCTTAGAGCCTCTGTGTGGCATAACTTCAACAAGATGCAAAATCAGTCTCTATCTGTTCACTGCAAAGTCACAATAAAATCAGTGAGTACATTCCTAAGAAACCACCACCTACATTATTGATGGCTTTGCAAGTAAAGCTTTTCTTCTGTGCCCTTCCCACATTATAGGTTTCAATGATAAGCCTGTGAGTTTCATAGCATGTTCGCTTACTAATAATTCTGCTTTTTTTGAGAAAATGTTGCAGGGTCTGTTACACTAGCCCATTGCACCTTGACGGCTTGCTTCTCCTTTTTTTTTATATTACTTATTTTTTTATTGAAGTACAGTTGATTTATAATATTGTGTAAATTACAGGTGTATAATATAGTGATTCACAATTTTAAAGGTTATACTCCATTAATAGTTATTATAAAATATTAGCTATGTTTTCCATGTTATACAGTATATCCTTATAGTTTATTTTATATATGATAGTTCCTAACTTTTACTTCCCTACCCCAATATTGCCCATCCCATCTTCCCTCTCCCCACTGGTAACCACTATTTTGTTCTCTGTATCAGTGACTCTGTTTCTTTTTGTTATATTCACCAGTTTGTTGTATTTTTTAAATTCCTCAAATATGATATCATATAGTATTTGTCTTTCTCTGTGTGACTTATTTCAGTTAGCATAATATTGTTATCCATCCATGTTGTTGGAAATGGCAAAATATCCTTCTTTTATGGCTGAGAAGTATTCCATTATACATATATATATACACGCTATACACACACACACATATATATATGTGCACATATACACACCACATTTTTATCCATTCATTTGTTGATGGGCACTTAGGTTGTTTTTGTATCTTGGCAACTGTAAATAATGATGCTATGAACACTGAGGTACATGTATCTTTTCAAATTCATGTTTTGTTGTGTTTTTTTCTACAATTATGTACCTAGGAATGGAATTGCCAGGTCATACAATCGTTCTATTTTTAGTTTCTTGAGAAACCTCCATACTGTTTTTCACAGTGGCTACATCAACTTACATTTCCATCATCAGTATTTGAGGATTCCCTTTTCTTCACATCCTTCCCAGCATTTCTTATTTGTGTTCCTTTTTATAACTCTTCTGATAGGTTTGTAGTGATAGCTCACTGTAGTTTCAAAATTTTGCATTTCTGTGGTAAACAATAATGTTGAATATCTCTTCGTGTCCCTGTTGGACATCTGCATGTCCTCTTTGGAAAAATGCCTATTCAGGTATTCTGCCCATTTTTAAATCAAGTTGTTTGTTTTTCTGATGTTGAGTTGTATGATCTGTTTCTATATTTTAGGTATTAACCCCTCATTGGTGATATCACTTGCAAGTATTTTTCTTCCATTTAGTACATCTTTTCATTTTGTTGATGGCTTCCTTTGCTTACACAACTCACAAACTTATATAACTCTTGAGAAATAAAAGAGAAAATATTACTTAAGTCATTTTTTGAAACTAAACTAGCCAAAATCAATTAAGCCAGATCAGAGACATAAATATTTCATGTCATTATCACTCATTAATTTAAAAATGTGAATGCAAAATATCCACCAAAATGTTAGCAAACTGAATCCAGCAAAGGATAAAAAGATGGAATATCATGACCAAGTTGGGCTTATTCCAGGAATGCAAGGTTGATTCAAGATATGAAAAATCTAAACATTTATCACTTTACCATTTTAAAGAAATAAATGTATGGTCCTTTCAATAGATCAAGGAAAAACCATAGGACTTTAAATTTTCTCTAAGATCATCCTCCATAGCTAGAGAAAGCTAGGAGCACTAAGTATTGACTCTTCTATCTTTACATCATTTAAACGCCATGTCCATCACTTCCTCTGGATTTTATTTCTTTTTGGCTGCGCTGGCTCTCCCTTGCAGCAAGCAGACTTTTCTTTGTGTTTTCCTATGTTTGTCTAGTTGCAGTGTGTGGGCTTCTGCTTGCGGTGACTTCTCTTACTCTGAAGCTCAGGCTCTAGGGCATGCAGGCTTCTGCAGTTGCGGCTACCAGGCCCTAGAGCGCGGGCTCCGAGGTTGTGGTGCATGGGCTTATGCTCCACGGCATGTGAGAGCTTCCTGGGTCTGGGATCAAACCCATGTCTCCTGCATTGGCAGGCAGATTCTTTACCACTGAGCCACCAGGGAAGCCCCTGAAAATCACAGTTTTAACACAGTTCCTTAGAGCTGTAGTCTGAGCCAGGCATGTTTAAGAGTTATGGATGAGAACCCTGAACTCAAGCTTCAGAGGGAGTGGAAAATAAAGAAATAAAACACCACATTCGTCTACTCTAAAGACTGATTGTAGTCCCTAAGGGGTAATTTACAATGTAACACTGGAGTAGAATAAACATTCATGTGAATTTGGGGGCCAGAACACCAGCTTTCAAACACATCTGGGCCCTTTGGCCAGTTGTGCCTTGGGCTGGACATGACATTAAAGAAACTGAGTCTAGTCAGAACAGCCACTGCAGGACTTCAGTTTCAAAACAGATTTTCTCTATGATGCAAAGCACCCCAAGTTAAGATAACTATGTAAAGTCCCAGAAAAGATAGGTTGCCCTGCAGTGGTCTTTGAATTCCATGCTTGGGGCTGCTCTGTCCTATTACAAAATGTTGGACACAGCTAATCCTCTCAGGCAGCTTTCATTCAGGGAAAACTCACTGAAGGCTTGCAAAGAGACAGATATTAAGCTCTGCCCACAGTTCTACCACCCTCTCCCAGGTCTTCAGTGTTGGTCTTCTGTCTTCAAATTCTAATACTTTTAGCCCCCTTTTGAGGCGCATTCAGGGATGCCCCATTCAATTCACACCTGAATCAGAAGGGATTTTTTTTATTAATATTTAGATCTAGTAATAATAGAAACAATAGGGGGCAACTGTAAATACATCTGTACCAGATAAGATCCTACTGTGGGCCAGTGCCAGACCTGGGTGTCTTGAAGGAAAGGCAGATAGCCTAGTTCTGGTCTTTAAATAATTAGTTGTCTCAGCATCCAGAAATGTGTACCTGAGACAATATGTGAGCAATATGAAAAAAATAAACAGAAAAAAATTCGAATATGTCACAGTCTGTGCTGGGTATGTACTAAGTATGGGCAAATTAGACAAGGTAACTCACACAGTGGTTATTGCTGTTGTTCAGTCACTAAGTTGTGTCCAAATCTTTGCAACCCCATGGACTGCAGCATGCCAGGTTTCCCTGTTCTAAACTATCTCCCAGAGTTTGCTCAAATTCATTGAGCCGGTGATACCATCCAACCATCTCATCCTCTGTCACCCCCTTCTCCTCCTGCCTTCGATCTTTCCCAGCATCAGGGTCTTTTCCAACGAGTCAACACTTCGCATCAGGTGGCCAAAGTATTGGAGCTTTAGTTTCAGCATCAATCCTTCCAGTGAATATTCAGGGTTGATTTCCTTCAGGATTGACTGGTTGGATCACCTTGCAGGCCAAGGAACTCTCAAGAGTCTTCTCCAGCACCACATTCAAAAGCATTGATTCTTCGGCCCTCAGCCTGCTTTATGATCCAACTCTTACAGAGCAGTACATTCATAGAATAGTCCAGATGTTGACTATCAGGAGAAAACCATGACTCAGGCCTCAGCAAGGACATAGGATCCCAAGGTCCATGAGGAACAGCCAGTAGAAAGCCCAGAATAGATGGAGCAAACAGAAGACACCTGTCAGGATGCCCAGGTAGATCCGCATCTGATATTTTAGAGCAGAACCAGTCCAAGGCATAAAATTCAAAGATTTTTGCAGGGCAAACTGCCATTTCTGGAGCTTTTCATATGTACCTTATCCTTCCTTTTCCACCGGTTTTGGCCCCAGAAGTGACCTAGACTTGACAGGGTGTACCTCCTTTGGGATGGCCCAGCTCTGCTTCTTTGTGGCCCAATAGTGTGAAGGTGACAGTAGTTTCTCAGAACACAGAAAATTCTTCAACCCCTTACCCTGGGATTTAAGGGCATTCCCAGTGGTTAGATGGAGAAGGAGATGGCAAGCCACTCCAGTATTCTTGCCTGGGAAATTTCATCGATGGAGAAGCCTGACAGTCTGTAGTCCCAGGGGTGACAAAGAGTCAGACACGACCAGGCACACACATAGCACACAGCAGCAACCAGGGGTCAAGAGCACTAACAAGCCCCAAAAGTCTCTACACAGTCTCTGTTTGGTACCCAGAGCACCGCTGCCCTGGGACATTTCTGACCAGTCGCCCACCCTCATTGGACTGTCGTATCCTACATAACAAAATGGCACATTTAATATGAATAGATTTTCTAGTTACCTCATTTGCTGCTTAATGACCTACTGCAGATAATCTTCAAAACTTTTAATATATCAGATTAGCTGTACTCCATTGATTTCTAGCCTGTTCTTTCTGAGAAGCATTTTTTTCAGACTCATTAGTCAACTACCCAGTCTTTGTGGAGGAAATGTATCATCAGAATCTCTCTTCTTTTTTGAATCAGAGTATAGCTGATTTCCAATGTAGTGCTAGGCTTCTGGTATACAGCAAAGGGATTCAGTTATCTAGAGAGAGATGTTATTGTTGTTGCTTAGTCGCTCAGTTGTGTCCAACTCTTTTGCAACCCCCTGGACTGTAGCCCGCTAAGCTCCTCTGTCCATGGGATTCTGTAGGCAAGAATACTGGACTGGGTTTCCATCTTCTGCTCCAGGGTATCTTCTTGACCCAGGGATTAAACTTGAGTCTCCTGCTTGGCAAGTGGATTCTTTACCATTGAGCCACCTGGGAAGCCCAGATATAGATATAAATAGATACTCTTGTTCCATTATGGTTTATTACAGGAGACTATTTCCCTTTTGATAGGTATAAGAGATAAGAAACACCCTCAGTAGAAGAGCAGTGTTGGGGAAACTGTATAAACTTCCAGTGGCTCCTGGAATCAATTATTCTCTCACAATTCTGGAAAAGTAAAATAATCAAGGCATCAACAGGACCACACTCCCACTAGAAGTTCTAGAAGAATCTACTCCTTGCATCTTCTAGCTTCTGGTGGCTCCCAGAGTTTCCTGGTTTATGACAGGATCAATCCACATTCTACCCCAATGACCACATGACCTTCTCCTCCTCTTCTGTCTGTATAATCTCACTCAGCCTCATTCTCTTAGGACAATCAATTTCATTCATTATTTAAACTATCTTGTCAAGTAGGGTTAGGGTTAGATGACTCAGTGGTAAAGAACCCACCTGCCAATGCAGGAGATGCAGGTTCATCCCTAGGTTAGGAAGATCCTCTAGAGAAGAAAATGGCAACCCACTCCAGTATTCTTGCCTGGGAAATCCCATGGACAGAGGAGCCTGGCAGGCTGCAGTCCATGGGGTTGCAAAGAGTCAGACACGACTGAACAACTGAGAACACACACACACACACGCACACACGTGCAGTAGGGGACACTATTTGTATGTTCTTAGATGATGATCCACTATGACTCATGCTAGACAGACCTAGTTACATGTACCAAAGCAATTTTACCATAAAATTGAATTCAAAACTTTTGACATGTGGAGTGTGAAACATTTGGGTTTCTCCCTTACAATACAAGTTTTTGCTGATTTTCTATCATATAAATGCAGTTGTATTCTAACTTTGAAATGTAATATTACCAAATCGTCAGTTCCTTTCTGGATGGCTATGCTGTACTTCTTTTATTTTCTTGACATTATCTGGTCATTTTATCCTGTTTATATTATTTTTATGTCCCTAGAGAATGTAAAGATGGTGTCTTCATGTAAAAAAATAAAGACCCTTATCACTGGCTTTGGGCACCCCACCCCCGACTCAGATCATGATCACCTTATCTCAGCACCTTTTACTTAATTATATCTACAAAGATCCCTGACCAGAATAAGATCATTCACAGGCTCTAAGGATTAGGACGTGATATGCCTTTGTAGTGACCATCTGTTCCCATTTTCCTGAAGTGGAGGGATTTTTCCAAGACTTGGAACTCTGAGCACAAAGATGGAGATTGGCATTACCCAACTTTGAGAGGCAGACTTCAGAAGATGAAAATCCTCAGGCAGAATTAGGCAGTGATTCTCCAAGTGTGGCCCCCAGACCAGCATCATCATCATCATTCCTGGACTCCACCCTAGACCTATGGAATCAGAAACTTTGAGGGTGAGGTTCAGAAATCTGTCTTAATAAGGCTCGAGGCTGACTTTAAGACACACTAATGTGGGAGAATCACTAGAGTAAGATTTGAGTCTTGGCCAAAAGTTGGGCAAAGGAAAAAAGCTAACTGGAACTGTGGCTGTCAGCTCTGGCAGCACCTTTGAATCACAAGAAAAGTACTGATGTAAAAGCACTGATGCCCAAGCCCCATAACTGGTCCAGGGCAAAACCTGAACAATGGTGTTTTTCAGCAACTCCCCAGCTGATTACAGTGTGAACAGGGGCCAAGAACTTCAGCCACAAGACTTAATCCAGAGGCAGCAATAATGAGTGTGTGAGTGTGGGCTTCAGAGCAGGTTTGCCTGTAGCCCCTTTATGCTCCAAGTCACAGAATAAACAAAACCCTGCTTCCCTTTTGAACACAAAAAGGCTGAAAGACCATATTTCTTTGGTCTAGCTGCAGATGGATGAAAAATGTAATTTCAGGGTAATTCGACATAAACAGAAGTATGTGAATAGTTTAGGCATGAAAAGGGTCCCAAGTTAAGACAGAGTAAGGTAAAGATTTAATGTACAAGAAGAGCAGGAATACTGACTCTTTGGCCAGTGCATATGTGCTAAGTTACTTCAGTCGTGTCCAATTCTGTGTGACCCTATGGACTTACAGCCTGCCAGGCTCCTCTGTCCATAGGATTCTCTAGGCAAGAATACTGGAGTGGGTTGCCATGCCCTTTGCCAGGGGATCTTCCCGACCCAGGGACTGAACCTGAGTCTCTTTTGTCTCTTGCACTGGCAGGCAGGTTCTTTACCACTGGCACCACCTGGGAAGCCCAAGAATGAGTCTTTAGTGAGGGTGGAGGCTATTTTCCACTCTTGATGATGTGAGCTCTCTAGAGAATTACAGCCAGTGGGCAGACGCTGTCCTTGGCCCATGTGTCTCCAGCCAATAGAGCAGTATGCTGACAGCCGTCTTTTCCCCCCATAATCTAAAATCAAAGGATCATTTCCCTCAGGTATACCTTATATGGATGGAGCCTGAGCATTTAAATCCAGGAAGCTGGTGATGAAGATTTGGGAGCCAACTGAACTGAACCCTGAAGTTATTCCTCCATTTGTTAGTGTGTGGGAGGAAAAGGAAGACCCCGGGGGTGGGGTGGGGGGGTAGAGAAGAAATCAGCAGAGAGGCGGAGCAGGGACAAGGGGACAGAGGAGCATATATCTCCTCTGGGAATATCTCTGAGAGGACCCAAGGCAAGATCCTCATCAATAACAGGGGAAGGGATGGGAGTGAGGGCTGGTGCAAAAAAGTCAGGTGAGTAAGTGCTTTCAAAAAGTTTAGACAAGCTTTACAAAGAAATATGACTTTGAAGGGACAGGTCTTAGGAAATACCAAGGTCATGATATTAAAAGACAGGGCAGACCTAATCATATTTTACATGGGAAAAGGGGGCTATGACAAGGGAGAGTCTGAGGATTCAAAAAAAGGTCAAGACATGAAAGCAATAAAAATGTCCGTTGACAGATGAATGAATAAAGAAGATGTGGTGCATATATATCAGCCATAAAAAAGAATGAAATCATGCCATTTGCAGCAATATGGATGGACCTAGAGATAATCATGGTCTGACTCTCACATCTGTACATGATTTCTGGAACGACCATAGCTTTGACTATATGGACCTTTGTTGGCAAAGTGATGTCTCTGCTTTTGAATATGCTGTCTAGGTTTGCCATAGCTTTCCTTCCAAGGAGCAAGTGTCTTTGAATTTCATGGTTGTGGTCACCATCTGCAGTGATTTTGGAGCCCAAGAAAATAAAATCTATCGCTGCTTCCACTTCTTCCCTTTCTATTTGCCATAAAGCTTATCCTATGGAGAGACTGAAACAGAGAGTATATAGAGCTGAGATCATAGTACAGACTGAATCTCGGAAATTAAATCAAAGTTGACACACCGGCTGCTAAGACTCTCCCCACCTTTCCTGCCTTAGTTTTGAAAACATGGGCTGCCATGCTTAGACTCATCCTCACATTAAGGGGAATTTGAGGATTTCTCATCAGTTCTGACAAAGACCTACACATAGCAACAAAAAGAACCCACCAAGTTTCTCTTAGTTGAATCCTCCAGTCAATGAGCTCTGCCCATGGATTTATTTTTTTCGAAGTATAGTTCAATTCCCTGGTGACTGAGGTGGTAAAGAATCTGCATGCAGTGCAGGATACCTGTGTTCAGTCCCTGGGTCGGGAAGATCCCCTGGAGAAGGAAATGGCAACCCACTCCAGTATTTCATGGCTATAGTCCATGAGGTCACAAATAGTCAGACACAGTTGAGTGACTGTCACTCACTTACATAGTTGAATTACAATGTTGAATTACAATGCTGTGTTAATTTCTGCTATACAGCAAAATGACTCATTATACACACACACACACACATATATATATATATTTGTTTACACATTCTTTTCCATTATGGTTTATCACAGGCTATTGTATATAGTTTTCTGTGCTTTACAGTAGGACCTTATTGTTTATCCATTGTATATACCCTAGTTTGCATCTGCTAACCCCAAACTCCTAATCTATCTCCACGACCCCTCTCCCCCTTCACAACCACATACCTGTTCTCTATGTCTTTGAGACTGTTTCTATTTGATAGATAGGTTCATTTGTGTCATATAAGTGATATCATATGGTATTTATCTTTCTTGGTCTGACTTACTTCACTTAGTATGATCATCTTGAGGACTCTCCATGATGCTCTTTGTAATGGTTATACATTGTCTATATGGACCATATAAAGATACTTTTTAATGAACTGCACTTCAAGTATGAACTGACAGCCAAAGATCAGAAGACATTTGCCAAAAGCATCTAGCATTCAGGGTTTCTCACCTTCCACACTGCCAACATTTGAGGCCAGATAATTTTTTGTTGTGGGGAAGGGTGTGGGTAGCCTATGCACTGTAAAATGCTTAGCAACATCCCTGACCTCTACCCACTGGAGAGGGTAGCACCCCTACTCCAGCGGGAGCAACAATAATATCTGTAGATGTTGCCAAATGTCCCCTGAGGATGAGGTAGTCCTCCTTCCAGCCCGGCGGCTCAGTGGAGTGTAATTGACAAAGTACAATGGGAAAGGCAAATCCTAAGACAAACGGGAAAAGGCAAACTAGAGTGAGGCAAGGAGGAAAACACATCTTTGGAAAGAAAAAACTGCAATTGACATCCTGATAAATACAGGTAGGTACTGTTTCATTGAAATAAGAATAAAGTGTAGTTAAAAGCAAGTACAGCAAGGCAACAAAAAAGCTTGGTCTAAGCAATTAAAGATAGGAGATCAAAATGGAATCGCCAGCCCAGGTTTGATGCTTGATACAGGGTGCTCAGGGCTGGTGCACTGCGATGACCCAGAGAGATGGAATCGGGAGGGAGGTGGAAGGGGGGTTCTGGAAGGGGAACACATGTATACCCATGGTGGATTCATGTCGATGTATGGCAAAACCAACACGATAATGTAAAAAATAAATAAATAAAATTTAAAAACAAAAAAAAATGGAAAAGACAATAAAAGTATTGAAAAACAAAAGCAAAAATAAACAGTATAAAAAGGAACAGATTTGAGTCAGTTCTTAATGAGGCGGATGAACATAGAACCTGTTACACAGAATGAAGGAAGTCAGAAAGAGAAAAACAAATATTGTATGTTAATGCATATACATGAAATCTAAAAAATGGTACTGAGCCTATTTGAAGGGAACGATGGAGACACAAATATACAGAATGAAAGTGAAGAAAGTGAAAGTCATTCAGTCATGTCCGACTCTGTGACCCCATGGACTGTACAGTCCATGGAATTCTTCAGGCCAGAATACTGAAGTGGTAGCCATTCCCTTCTCCAGGGAATGTTCCCAACCCAAGGATTGAATCCAGGTGTCCTGCATTGCAGGCAGATTCTTTACTAGCTGAGCCACAGGGGAATCTCGATATAAAAAAATGAACTTGTGGAACTGAAGGACATGAGACTCCAGTTGAGAACTTGGCCATAAACATTTCGGCCAAAACAGCTCAGAGCATATCACTGCCAATTGTCAGAAAACTGCAATAAAGAGAGGCTCAAGAACAAAAATTGAAGAACAGACAAAAGTTTGGATATCAAAATGGTATTTGATTGATTTTCAGCACCAATGGAGCCGATAAAATAATAACACTTTTGAAAATCTTATGAGACTACCAAATGTCAACAAAGATCTGAAATTATGAGAAGTCCCATACATTGCTGCTGGGAACTTGAAATATCACAACCACTATAGAAAGAAGTCTGGGGGCTTCCCTGGTGACTCAGTGGTAAGGAATCCGCCTGCCAATGCAGGAAACCCAGGTCTGATCCCTGATCCTGAGAGATCCCATCTGCTGAGGAGCAACTAGGCCCGTGTACCACAAGCACTGAGCCTGCGCTCTAGAGCCTGGGAGCCACAACTCCATGCCATTCAGAGCTCCTTTTGCATATGCTAAACTGAGAAAACTGTTATTATTCCCAGAAGTGTCTTCCTGCCTCTGTGACCGCCCCCCTGGACTATCCTACTCCCTCTCTTCACATGTTCAGTTTCTGTGCTCTCTCCAAGACTTGTACTTCTCCATGAAGCTTTCTTTAGGTTGAAATGTGTCTCAGTCCCTCCCTAGTCTTCATCTCTCTGTCTGCCACAGAACATGCCACTTTGGCCTTCTTTGTGGGTATGTCCATATATCCGTTAAAAAATCAAGCATCTTGCAGACAGGTGGTCATGTCCTCATACTGTTTTATCAAAGCAGACCTGAAAAAATCATACCTCATTACATCACAATTCTCTGTGCCTGGAAAACTGATACAATGCCTCCTGTGCAGCAGGTACAAAGTAAACTGGTGTCCCATTTCTCCATCCATGGATGGACCATGTACTCCAGCACCAAGGATGAGACCTACTGCATCTGCAGTAACTGCGGACAGATTTGCCAGAACTTTTAGCAGGAATATCCCCTAACAATACCCTTGTCCGTGCTTCCCAGGTGGCTCAGTGGTAAAAAATCTTCTTGGTCAATGCATGAGACAGGAGTTGGATCCCTGGGTCAGGAAGATCCACTGGAGGTGGAAATGGCAACCCACTCCAGTATTCTTGCCTGAAAAATTCCATGGTCAGAGGAGCCTGATGGGCTACAGTCCAGGAAGTCACAAAGAGTTGGACATGACTGTGTGTGCATGTACGTGCACGCACACACACACACACACACACACACACACACACACACACACACACACACA